>NW_019379486.1:608341-824396 GCF_000648655.2 Copidosoma floridanum
CCCCCCCCCCGAGCTGAAATGCATTTTTCTCTCACAAAGGGAATAAGCGGACGATGGTGCTTCAGAGAGTGCGCATTGAAAAGTAGTTTTGGGAATTTTAAATGCAAATTGGCTTAGGCGAAATTATTTACGCGTTCCCAGCGAGGCTCTCTTTTCTCCCCAGTATGGTATAAATCATTCGTGAAAAAGTCTTGACGGATTGTTCTCAAAGAGCAAGGCACGCCGATAATTACGTTATGCAAATTAATCGTGGCATGGGAGTTGCGTTGCCACCGCGGCGGTGGCCTACATAAATTATTGAAAATTGATTCAACTTATTGAATTTGAGACTCGCGCCAAATTTAATTACGATCGGCGAGAAATGATGCCCCAGAGTGGAAATTTGACGTGAAGGTGCATCATTATCTATTGAATTAAGTTGCTTCGTACATGTCATTTTGGAGGTAAAAAATTCATAGACCATTACAACTCAAACTTACTTTCAAACGATTAAGTTTATATTATTAATCAATGACGAATCTTTCGTTTAGAAATTTTAAGTAACGACAAAATCAAATTTCTCATCCAACATAAGTTGACTTGTAATATAGCATGAATCACATTGTCTCTAAAATCATCTCGACATGAAGCCACTCAAGTGATAACAGCACAAAAAAAAGAAAAGTCAGCCAACCATTTGAGCGAAAAATCATTGAACTTTATTGTAGGGACATCAGATAAAGGTAAAAAAACTTTCAAGCTCAAAAATTTGTCTCTTTCGAGTTAAAACACGTACATCCATACATTGTGAACTCATTTCAAAGGCGCGTCAATCCCAAGCATCTCTCCACAGTCGCCTCTGATAGTGTAAAATAATTCACCGTTGCTTTTACACTGTCACAATTCACTCTTTCCAATCTAATGAGAAAACAGTGGAAATTCCACGCCAGCTCATCCACGTCGTCAATGATGGAAAAAAACAGAAAAAATCATCAGCCAGAGAAGAAGGACGTCTCTTCCTGTCCGATCCCCACGATGCAGCTGATAAAAATCTCCATGTATCCATCGAAGAAGAACTCCGTCTTCCAATTTTATCGTCACCAACTCGCGATCGAAGGCGCGGAACGAGCCTCTCACACAAACGCGTATCCCCTCCCCACTTGATTTTTCGATATTTTCCATCTCCATTGCTTATTGTCTCGCGGCCGTCTCATAATTTGTCCCGTCGACGAGCGTCTCCTTCCTCTTCGTCGCCTATACGGACGGCAAGAAGCAGCAGCCCGCAGGGCCTTGCGCGGTACTTTCAATAAATAACGAGCCTTCCGTTCGCCTCTCTCTTACTCCCCCCCAACCCCCTCAATGCTCCTTTCTCGTCTTCGATGATTTTTTTTCTCTCTACTCGTTCCGATTCCCTTTTGTCTCCATTACTGTAAATTTCAATCTTCTCGTAGCGCAGCGCTTCTTTTCCGTCCTCTTTCTTTTTCCACGCGGTCCACTGCTGCGTTGGCCTCTTATCGGTACTTTATTTATGTAACTCCTCGATTTTCAGTTTGCTCTTTACACTCGCACGGTTCACGTATGGGTTTATCACCGTAAAGACTCGCTTTGATTACAGAGGAGTTTTCATATCTGTTTGGAAAAAAGAGTGAGGGACAAAACCACTGGGATCAATGTACCGAAATACGCTATTACGTGTAACTTGTTGGACCTCTTATGAAATAGGTCTTTGATACGTTTCTCAAAATTTAGAAATAATATTGTACGTCGTTGAAATTTGGAGACTATATAAGGTTATACGGTTTTCCATTTAGTTTGCATCCACGTTATCAAGTTTTTGGACTTGGTTAAATAATTTTAACTCGTAAGTTGCAGATGTTCCAAAAAAACGTACTCTATTTGATAATCCTACTTTTTCCATAAAATGTCACTGTAACAAAAACTATTTCGTATATTTCGTCTTACTTTTTATGTACGCAACCTTTCTCCCACTGCCGTCATCCAACTCTACAATTACTCTGCTAACAATCAAAGATACTCGGTAGAGTCATTGATCGAAAAAATACGGAATCACGTCACCCATCCAGATCAACAGAGTACACAACTGTGTTCCTCATCAAACATTCCAAATTTTATCTCTTTTTGTGGCTGTTTGTTCGATCAGAACGAGAAAGCACATTCCTCATCGTCCACAACATATAACACGCAATCAACCCGCCTCATTTTCGCCCCTAAACATCGTCATCACTAGTCGTATATCTATCGCTCCTTTGGCCATATAACCCACATACATATACACCCCCGTACCTCCGCAGTCGCTCAAGTGTTTACGAGCTCCCTGGAATCCCAGCTGGAAGCACCTTTTCCTCCCTTTGTTTTCATCCTCCTTTATTGTCTCTGCGTATATACACAAGCGCCAGTCATCAGACAGCGCCTTGTCGAGGCCTCTATACCTACGCTATCTATATTACCAGGGACCGCGGCGTCTCGTAAACAGTCACGCTAATGTCCCGAGTCACTTCGGATCTCCAAAGAGGCTCTCTCACATGAGTCTTTTTTTTTTTTTTTTTTTTTTCGCTCGTTGCCACCACCACGTATGGATTGTACGGCTCGTTTGTCCCGACACGGAATTCTCGTCCCCTTCCGAATGCTTTCAATCAATAAGCACGAAACCAAGGGACTTGGAAGTAATACACGTGTAATCAAATTCTATGCGAAGGAAAAAACGATGAGCCGTGTACCACGCTCGGCGTCGTTACTTGCATCCGGTGGAAAAGCTCCTTACATAATTCCTTCGAGACAATGGCTCCCGCACGAGCCCTTATCCCTCCCTTTCGGGGAACATGAGCACAATATGCGCGTACGAGCGCATCGGCGTATTTGCTCTCCTCCTATCCTGATTGTGCAATTCCGCAAAGACAGTGCATAGATAGGTGTACAACCATGGGAGTAGGAAACTCGAGAGAGCCAGGGAGAGAGGTATTGCAGTGCGCTCAGCCTTTGAGAGGACTCTGTCTGGGCTTCCACGCCGCAGAGGCGATCGTGCCCTTAAGTACGCGCAGCTGCACTCTCCGCTGCTATACTAACTCGATGTTTCCGCTCTCTCTCTCTCTCTCTCTCTCTTTCTTGACCTGATAAATATACGAGTCTCGCTACCGAGAGCTTTTTATTTGTAACTCGAATAATAAATATTTAACGAAACGCATACCGCACGATTTCGAGGGGTACATTTTTAATTATTGATCATCGTATATATGGGTATTGTATGATTATTGTCGACTGGAACTATCAGAAAACATAAAAGTACAAGTAAACATTTTCTGATGAAAAATACATGTATTAAGTATGTACGAACAAATTCTAGGCGAATGACGTGAATCTGCATTCATCGTGGTCGAGGGCCTAATACTAATCCCCAATATGAAGCCACGGCCCCGCAAGACACAGATTCACATCGAGGTATACAGGTTTGGGGGACAATGTCAGCCGATGCCGACGCTCGACTCAATTTCAATGATAATACACACCACGTCGGCAGTACACACACAGTGCACGACGAGGGGACGTGTACGGTATCGGGATCAAAGATTGCTGCAGTAGGTATATGGGTATGTATACGACGCCTCCTCGCCACGGCCCGGTAATATTGATTCGCAGTAGACGTGTGCTCTATATCTGAGGTCACAAGGCCTAGATTTATGGCTGCCAGTGCGGTAACACATGTGTCCGGGTAATTCAGCGTCCGCACTCGATATCCAGAAACACGTGTCGTATGTATGCGTGAAGCTATGCCGACTCTAATTTTGTGGGGGAAAAAGACGATCTAGGATTAAATAAAGCCAGGGAAAAAAAAGTTACTCATATAAACTACACTGAGTTTATCACGCATATATGCATCGATGATTCACCACAGTACCATTGTGCAAGTCCTCAATGGCTAAATTGGCTGATTTCCATCGTCAACTCGGATCACCGGGTATCTACACAAACGGTCTCTATTGCCAAGCCTTTGTTCTCAGCGCCACCGCAATTGGTATATATTACACTAGCTTCAAAAGCACCGTACATGTTGTACTACAAAAATATCCCAATACAATTTTTCCACAGTAAGTACTCCCTCGAGCTAGATCCCTCATTGAATTTCTAAACTGGAGTGTGGTCGCACAGAGGGCGAGAGATAACGTGCCTGGTCGGCCAATTGAAAAATATTTCGCGTCTTATCTCGCGCGGAAGTGAGCATTGAATTCCAAAAGGTACACGCGGATCGATAATAAGCGCGCACAAAAGGAGGGGAAAAGAGAGCGCGTGCACGCACCGAGAGAGGAGCTCTGCGATTGCACGAAGATCCCGAGGTCCCGATGGCTCGCAGAATCCCAATTATTCGTCCCAATTAAAAGCAGTCCCTCGCGGTCCGGAAGGATATGCCTAAGCCGGAAGCTTTTTTTCCAGCCATGCGGCTCTCCGGGCGTGCGCGTGTGTTGGATTGATTTTCCCGATGATGGAGCGGCTCGAGAAAAAATTGAACTGTTTTTAAAATTTGACGATGGCATCCCCGCGCTGATTGGCGAAGTAACGAGTGAAAATGCAAATTTAACGAGCAGGAGGAGGAGGAAATAATTGTCCTCTTTAGCGCCCTGCTGGAGGCTTTGCAAATATAATCCGGCCCCTCTCTCGCCCGTTTTGATGATGATAATCCGAAGGTCGTAAAATTAAAAGGTGTTCGGAGGTTGCTGGGCGGAAATTGTTTTATTTTATTTTACAATTATTGGCACGTACGATTTTACCGTTCATCTGATGGTTGGTGTGTGGATTATTTTTTACGCAATCCCTGTCTTATCAGAATAAAGGATGAAAATGTGTTGTGTGTCCCTGCACACGAGCAGGGGACAAGATAGTGCGTAATCTTGAATTTGCATTCAAATGTTACGGCACCATCAATCGAGTATCACCCACGTGATCGTGTTAATTTAAATTTAAAATACTGGATTACGACGTCAACTATTGTTTCATTACATTTTTTGCCTCAGAGCGCTTTACAAACATGAATAATATTTCAAAAGTTTTGCTTTCTCTCTGTAAATAAAAAATGATTCAACAGCATCTATTGTTCCCAACAATCCTGAGCTACCTCATTTTTTTGGTAACCAGCAAAATTCAAAACCCCATCACTTGGTAATCAAGTGCAGCTGCGACATTGTTTCCTTGGGTGTCGTAAAAATCTTGGCACTCGTTCAAAAGCCACGTCCTGCAACGTCCGACCTTTAGCAACCGAATCCCGACAAAAACTTCCCCTTCGAGAATGCCGCATCTGCTTCGCCCGATTTTTTTTTCCCCCGCGACGACGAAACAATGCTCCGCGTCCTACATTCCATCGATGTATAGAGTACCGCGGATCCAAAAGGCTATCCGCCGATGCGATGACTCATCTCTCGCGTCCACTCTCCGCCAAAGGAATAGAGAAACCAGACTCGGCACCTTTTAGCTCATATAATACCTCCTCCTCCTCCTCCTCCACTTGGATCCGACTTTTGTGCATTCCCTTCATCCAACCGCCTCTTGAATCAACAAGCTGCCGCGGCTCTTGTACCGTAGACTTTGCGAAAAAAGGAGCGTGGGCTTTTTTGCGGGATCCTCAGTTTCGCGGAGAGGGACGGCCCTTAAGAGGACAGAAGAGAGGGACCCGGCACTCTCGACTTTTGCCCCGATTCCGGGGAATAATGTACCGAGGGTTGGGGGCAATTAACAATGTTGAGCACGTTCGTGCGACGAATTTTCAGGCTCCGCCGAATTGTAATAATGGCACTCGTCACGTGGATCATCGAGTAAACGCTCGGCCTCGGCTGTAATTACACGCGTTTTCGTTCTCCTTCGATAAAAGGAATCGCTGATCTTGGAATTTGCGCAACAGAGCTGTGTACGTGTTTTTTGGAAACTATATATGGTGGGGACCTACCTACCCAAATGGTTTCAACATTCATCCTGGTAATTCTGACAATTTTCACGAGACACGACACACGAGAGCAAAGTATTCGAGTGTGGCTTTGGTCCTGTATTTTCAAAGGCAAAAAAATTAGGCTATAGAAAAAAATATCGAAATGTCCATTTTATTAGATACTTTTTTGGGTCTCGTATCAAAAAGCTCCTCGAGATAATACGGCAAAGCTCTCTTGTAGAGGCACAGTGCAAATTATCCATAAAAACTTGACCATGCAATACTCACCTAATCCATTGGCATTAAACGAAAATATAAATAAATTCCAGTACAAGTAGGCCCGATAGAGTAATCGCTTTTCAGGCACTATTTTTTCTCGCAAGCACTTCCCTCGATACCCCGACAAGTGGTCCTCGAAGAAAAAGCAGAGCAGCAGTTTCCGAGCGCGTCCACAAGCATGGGTATAAGGATGCGCTTACTTACGCATAAATACGTCTGGGGCGCAATATCGCGACGAGCGAGAGAATCCTCTTGGTTTTTACGCTACGAGTAACCTGCAAAAGGAGCGCCGTCCGAGGAAGAAGGAGGAGAAACACGAGAAAGCTTTCAAACGAAGGAGTCGGGCCATAGGCTAGCCGGCCGGCCTTCTAAATTATGAAAATCCCCCAAGTCTAGAGTGAGCGCGTGTATCCCGGCCTCGTAATTCCGCGCCTCTCTCCTTCGTCTTCTTTGGCGCGCCTTGATGCGCGCAGTGCGTGTCCGTGCATATATATATACGTGCGAGATGCCGCGTGCAATGTCAAGGTGAAAAAGAGAGGGAGGTGCAGGGGGGCCGTCGCGCGCAATTAATTTGTCGCTTATCTCGTGGAGCAATTCCCTCGTTTCGCGGCAAATTTAAGGCGTACGGACGAAAAAAAAAACCGAAAAAAAAAAGTGCGAGCGAGAGGAGCCCATTAGTATTCGTCGAACGAGGAGTGCTGCACGCCGTTATGGGAGCTTTTTTTCTTTTTTTCTTTAATACGTCGTAATGGCGCGATAAATATTGCCGGGAATCGATGTGATAACTGTACATCGAGAAATTTCGCGTGCCCACGATCGTAAATATTTCTCGCGAATCCCGCGCGTGTCTCCGGGAGTCAATTAAGCTGTAATTAAATTCGAAACTCGTATAAGCGAGGGACGGCGGAGGTGCTAATGTTTCGGCTCGAGAGACGTATCGCCTTTTTCGGCAGCCGTGAACGGCTAATTTGTTTCCTTGGTTTTTTTCTCCTTCTTCGTTTTTTTCATCGATAAAATTTCGAGTTACGCCAAATTCATGTCGCTAATTATCCACACGAACGGGGTTGTAATTGAGTTCGTTTACACCTTTTGGACACTACGATCTTGTTATGTTTGTTAATTTTACGGACGTTAAATATTTTCCATTGACATGACTGTACACGCAAAATACTATAAAATAAAATCCATCTTACCTCGTACTGTAATGTCCTTGTCCAGATCCCACAATTAGCTGGATCGGCGATGATCCCCATTGTCACCTGCTCCTGCCAACAGAGCATCACATTGAATCATAGAACAGACTCTCTCGTATCGTTAAAAACATTCGTACGTATATATAAATCGGCGATTCGGCACAAGAAACAAAAACCTTTTTTCATTCCTGTGCGCGTCTCCGTATAGCCGCAGCTGCGCAACAGACGGAGGGAACGGAGCGACGCGGCGGCATTCGCAACCTTATGATACACATCCCGACGGAACAGCAGCGGCATCACGAGCTATTAGTTTCAGAGCTGCGCGCAAACCTACGCGTCCGCGGCTGCTGATTTATGTAACGGAGATACCGCTCTCTCCTCCTAATCCCACACGTCCCTTTTTTTTTACGACTCGTACGTGCTTGTGTATGTTTAAACACGCGTAAAAATCATTCGGAGAAGAGAGAAAGAAAGGAGATGCTCTTTCTCCCATGGCGCGCGGCTTATTAATAATTGGAGGGATTAAAGCGCTCGACCGTGCGTTACGAGGCACGGCTCGAGGTCGTGCGTTAATTTTTGGAGAGGACTACTGCCGCTGTTGCGGAGTTTACGGGAGATTTTAGGACATAATTTTTGGATCGGCAATGTTTTTATTGCTTGAGAAATTATTGGGAGACTCGGGAACACTGGGCTGTTCATTGGTTATTATATTTGTTTTTATATCAAAACTATTGCTCAGTGATTGCGTAGAGGTTTTTATTTGGTTGGACAAAGACTTGATACTAATGAAAATTTTTAGCTATTTTTGGCTTGTCAGTGCTCAAATAATTGTTGATAAAATAGTACGGAAAAAAGGGTAGTTATTTCTCGTGATCTTATTTTCTATTCCAGTTATTTGTGCTAAAAATTATTAGTTATGTTAGGCTATCGAAAGAAAAAAACATTAATCGATGTCATGCTGCATTTGTATCAACAAATAAGTACTATCAATTTTCAAAAATCCATTGTTTTATCAAGTACAACTACAGCTCTATAACTGAGTGGTACTTGAAATATTTTACATGTTTTAGTCTCGTAATATTTAGAAACGAAGCTAAAAATTGAACTACATCCAAGCCATACCTTTGAATAATTTGCTTTTTTTAAAACTATACGCCTAGACATACAAGATTCATAGCCTCGCTAATTTCTACCATGGAAATTTCACGAATATTGAATTGCCTTATGATTTGAGCACGTATAATAACCTAGATGCGTCGTGGTTGGACTGTAAATAACGCAATTTTATTGTTTGACTTTTACGACAACCAGTAAAAGCAAAGCAGGCCTCGCGACGCCTTCTATTCGGGTCGGCCAATTACAAAAACTATGCAGCACTATATTTTATGACAGTCAAAAATAGATTCTCACTATTTTCATCAACAAACGATTCCCATGAAGTGCTCTAATAACAAAATGTAAAAAATAACACGATAACGAAGTCTCGTGACGAGTTGGTTATTTTTAATTTACGGTGTGCAATCGCTATCTGCTTTCTAGTATTTTGAATTGCCTGTGTAATTAATTGACTGGAAAAAGCAAGGTACTACACGAGCCTACGTGTTCAGACTGAAACAACAGTTTGGCATAATTTTCCCATTAAAATCTTTTCAACGAGTTAACAATTCACCATAGCGTGACTTCTTCGAATACATTCATGTTCGCACAATGATCTAGTTTTTTGTACTATCGTTGAAAAAAACTTTCTGTACAAGCAAGCTTTAATTAATCAAAAAGATACAACTGAAAACCCACACCTTCGCATAGCACTGTACAAATGACGAAAAAAACATTTCAAAAGCAAGTCATTTCTCACACTCGCCAAAGACCTCGAGGGCAATTTGCCTTTTCATTAAAAAAAATAAAAAAATAAAATTTATTTGGTGGTGCAAAAGAGAAAATGACGATGGCTCGTGTCACTCCTTTCATCTCTCCGAGACGATTCAATTCTCATGCAAATTTTCTTCAGCATTCATCTGTCACTCTCTGCCCAAGAAGAAAAAAAAAAAAAAAAAAAGAAACTTAATTTCACGTAATCATTGAGAAACACCAAGTCTTCCTTTCAAAAACAAAAGTGTTTTTGCATGGTCTCAGATTTCAATTTCGCAAAACGCCGTCCACGGTTGGACACCACTCGCGTGCTCTCGATAGAGATCTCTTGCTCCCGACTGACAAATCGTTCGGTGATACTCCTCCGTTTGCTTCCTGGAAGCAGCCACGGCGAGGAAATTTTTCGCGCGTCCAGACGCAACAGCAGGTACCAAAAGTAGGGCAGACCTCCCTACGTGCCCTTGGAATAGGACGTTTGCCTTTTTTTCCACGTTACTTTTGTAAGGGGATACCTCCCCAAGTCAAATTTCCAAGGAAGGCTCCGAAAATGTACCCAAGACAAACTTTCAAGGAGCGGAAAGTCGGTCTCTGTGTCAAGGCTGTTTTCTAGTTGCAGATGGTTCAACTTTCTCTTTTTTTTTACTTTTGTGATGGTTATTTTTTTCAGACAAAAGAGATCTCTACAAAACACCGGTGACTCTTTGTGTAAAAAAGACGACTCGCTAAGCGAAGTAAATGATGCGCCTGTGTTTTCTTTTCAAAGACGTTAGCTATTTTTCTTCTTACTTTGTTTCAAAACTGACGTAAGATAATATATATATATATTTTTTACTTTGATGATTGTGCGCGTACAAAAGTAAGGACAAAAAAAAGCAGCTTATGAATAGTCTGAGGATCAGTGTTACAGACTTAATGGCTGCAATTACTAGACTAAATCGGGAAGAAGCTCACACGTTCTGAGACACACTTGGAGACCGCATCAAAAGCTCCAATATTATATGTTTGTCCTTTTCAAATGCAAAACTTTGTACCACCTCATTGCATTTATTCATGTACATTATTCTCCTGCAATAGTCCATGGAGGAGAACCACATCAACAAGGCTCTTGGCTCGGCAAAAAAGGGACACATAGCCGCTTCCATTATCGTCAATGTCGACGACGACGGTGCACATCAAAAGTCCATCTGCGACACCTCACGGCTCGAAACCATGACCCAGTCCGCCGGCAGGAGAGACCATGACCCCATCGTCGTCTATGATCTTTCTTTTCCGCTGCCAAAGCCCACCGTGCCGCCACGCATATACACCGGTGTGCTTTTTCTCGACCACTCCGATAATTTGCCGGGCTTCCAGAAAAGAGTCGTAAAACGGGAGAAGGAGGAAAGGCCTGAGATATAATTCGGCCGGCTCTAAATCATCGGAGGTTGCCGGACCAAATGAGCGGTGGACCTACGAGATGTCCGTTCGCAGGGCCGGGGCTGTGTTTCCTCCCTCGCCGGAGGGAGTCCGCAAAACGAGGACGCAGCGGGTGCGTGACTCCTCTCCCTCGCTCTGTTTGCTCCTGTGTATGGATTACAGCTTCCGTCTGCTCTTTTTTCTTCATTTGTCGTGCCAGTGGAGGAAAAAAGGGAGCCTAGCGTAGTCTCGCTCGGTTGCACCACTCGCCACTGGAGCTCAAGGAAGGGCGCGTCACCAGCGCCGGGGATGATTTTTGGGGTCACAGACGCCCTCCTCCTTCTTAGCTCTTGACTCGCCCACCTGCTGCGGTGCTCCTTTAGTTTTTCGTCTCGTATCGCGCCTAGGGTGGAGAAAAGCGAGCAGTTGGCGCGCAAGCGTTTCTCGCGCGCTGACACGTTCACTACTGTGAAAAGCACCAAATACCATCAAAGAGGGGGTGGAAAAGCGAAAGTTGCTGTTTTCGTCGGCCATCCATTGTTTTTTTTTTTTTTTTTCTCTTCACAAGGGGCTCAGGTGTAACTTTCTCTTTTTCTTTATCTGGTTAGGGGAATCGAGAGCACTAAATGGGGTCTTAGTAGAGGCACATGAGATGAATAGTGTTCGGTAAAAAAAAACTCATTTTTCTCTTTTGACGGTGATTATTGCTGGAAACGAGCTCGAATCGGGGAACGTCGGGTGAACGAGAGGTGGGAGGGTTGGGTTGAGTCGAAAGCGTTTATCGGGGCTAATGTATTTCTTTTTACTGGAAAAAAAGCACGTCGTTTGAGTTTCTCCGATGGTCCGAAAATCTGTCTCTCAACTTTTAGTAATGCCCGAAGGCCTTGACACGTTTAAAAAATTTTGGATTAACCCATACCTCCGTGAAACTCACACTTTTAATGGCTCAAATTTTATAAAAAAAAAAAAATTTTTTTAATGAAATTTCATCAGAGGATTTATGATAATTCATCAAAATAACCATGAATGCCAGTCTAGAATACTGTGGACATCCTATAGCCTATTCATACATCGATAAATGTACGACTGCATCGACGAAGCCACGTCACCTAACAACACTTGTTTCATTAACTATTCATCAGCAAACTTTTCCAATAAAACATATAACGAACATCAATACAAACTGATTGCATCATTATACAGCTTGATCCATCAAAGGAAGCACCACGCAAGAAATCCTAATCCGACGTGTTTGAAAACTGAGGAGAAAAACGGTATCATCTAGACCAAAAAAACGCGGCTCAATCTAATGAATTATCGTCCGTGAAATCGCATGCCAAAAGAAACCAATATATATCCCCCCGACCGAATCTTTTACGAGTGCAACTACATAAAGTCTCGTTCCCCCTTCCAGTATGTACATATATATATATATATATATATACAATTGATAAAGCAGGCGATTTATACGATACTCGCGTATCTCCTTGCCTCCACACACATATAGCCAAGAGCTTCGGGAAATTCAGACGAACTACGAGGGAGAATTCGCACTCGAAAGGAGCACGTATACGTGCAGACAGACAGCGAGGGAGATGAATATACGTGTGTAAACAGACGACTTTGGGGAGGGGGAGCGAATTAATCTCGAAAAGGTTTGAGGATTAATTTCCGGCCGAGGATTATCCGGCGCTTTCCCCGGCAAATTGATATCGGAGAGCCAGAAATTCCGGATACAAAAAAAAAAAAAAAAAAAAAAGGAAGGGACCAGATGAGTCGCAGCCATTGGCACTTGCGGGTATAAGTGTATACGGCTGTTTGGGACAGATGCGTGTATAGACGCTCGAATGGATTTTGAGGCAGAGACGTTGATGGCTTTCCATTATCGTGCAAATTTTATGAGGATTCCCAAGGTGTTGGCGGGAACGCTGCTCTCGATTGATTTCACGGCGAGCGAGGAATTTGCAAGCAGTTAAACGAGGCTATTTCGCGACGGGGTTTTACGCCTCTGATTGTTGGGTCGAAAATCGCGTTGAGCTTTATGGTGGAAATCGTGGGAATCGGAAAAGGAGAGGGAAAAAAAAAACCACGAATCGTGTACTTTTATTGCTGCAATTAAATTCGGCATGGACATGCTTCTTTTGTGTTATCTTGCGGAGCGAGGAGGGAGGGAAAGAAATATGATGGATAAAAGTTGCCAAAATGTATCACGCGATGAGACATATCACGGCTAAGCGACAAAGACGAATCAGCTGGAGAAGCTCTCGTGTCGTCGTGCGTACTTGCGTGGAGGGTGAAAATCCAGCGCGTCGCTTAAGGATCGGCGACTATTCTGCTTTTGCTTTTTCTCTCTCCTCATTGTCTCGGAGCTGTCAAGCTCGTGCAAATATTACCACCAGCTCCTACCTCCACCAAAACGAACAATGCGAATGGATTTAGGGGAGGATGTATATGTATGGAAAGAGACGATGGGGTGCAGAGGGGGCGAGGAGAAAGTTCGTGACCTCTGTTTTGTTTACGCGTGGCTGCGATGAAATTGTCTGTCTGTGTGTGAATCGCACTCCAAGCTCTTCCATTCCATCATGCGTGTACGAGTGTGTGCGTGTACGTGCTCTAGTGTATGAGAACAAAAATTAAAAGTCGAAAAGTGAAAATAGTAAAAATATGTTCACAGTCTTTTTTGAACGTGTAAGTGATGTTGTGATGTACGATACGAAAATTAAGTTGAATAAATTAAGTGTATGAAGTTAATGTTTCGACAAGTAACAAAAGATTTCATAAGTTGAATCAGTTGAATAATAAGGATGTGAGGTACATTTTTTTGTGTGTATTCATACATGATTTTAGATGAAGTTGTATACAATGAAAAAATCATTTTTATCTTACATTATAACAAACGAGTTTGGCTAATGCAAAATTTCTGATAACATTTGGTTTTGTAAAAAAGAAGAACGTCTCCTTTGAAACAAGATAAATTTCATCATTATCAAACGTCATTTAATCACTTGAGTGTTAATCCATATTTCTAATAAATTGTCGTTTAAATTAATAACATTCAAACATTTTTGAGGTAAAAAATAAATAAAAAATTCAAATTCCACATGGCCCGACAAAAACTTTGAAACATTTTCACTCGCTCTTCCCTGCACTGGCAATCCAAGCAATCCGCGGTTCCGCAATATTCCAAACGTCAAACAAAACGTCAAGAATAACACACAATGTCCGGCATTCGAGCATATACTTCTGTACATCGCACGTAGGTAGAGTATAATGTCCTCGCGAAAACAAAGCCATCCCAGGAATGGACAAACGGAACGGACGCGCGTGAAAGGACGAGGCGAAACAATAGATCCCATCCTATCTCCCCCGTGTACGTACAACACGAAGAAGCCTGCACGTATACCATCAGCTAAAGCTCCTTGGACGCGTACACGCGTACAGATATGAGTCGTGTGGACGAAAGTTCCCTTTGACTCGCAATCATAATACGTGTGATGCACAGCCGTTGTACAAACACGAGGAGGAGGAGGGTTGGTGGCAAAGCTCCCGTGCCTGTGATAACAAACGCGACAGCTTTGACCGACGTGGGATTTCATTAGCTGCGCGTGCCCGAGCTTTTTCTCGAGATGATCATCGCGTCAGGGCGCCCCTCGGCTGTGCGACGTTAACAAGGGACGCGGTTACGAAGATCCGGGAATGTGGTTTTATTGCAGGTTCTGGTCTACGACGATTTTTTCGAGTACAGTGGCTGTTGTCTACAGTTCAATTGCGCGTTGGTGTTGACGTTCGTAGGGTTTTTTCGACCGTTTCACTGGAATTTTCTTCCTTTGCTTTTGATTACTGGATGATGGATTGCGCACAGTGTTGGGTCATTAGTTAAAAGTGACATTAAAATACAATACGTATTTCTACAGAATATATATGCTTATTTTAAAACCACCTTTCCCTTAAACTATGAAACAATAACTTTTACGTATGGGAATAAAATAATAATGATTTCAAGGTCCAAGTAGGTATAATGTAAGGGAAATAAAACGAAAAGCACGTAATTTTTAACATCACGTAGAGATGTAGGAAATTTTTTTATGGTAGAAATGAAAAGAATAAAAGCTATTTCAATAAATTAAAAAATACTTGTAACAAAAAGATCTATATTATTCCTACCTAAGATCGGCTCTCAGGTGTTGATTGATGTTAAATTTTTCATCCGAAAAAAAAATAAAATTCATTTGACAAACCTATCTCCCAGACCTAGTGTAGACCGCAAGAAATGTAGAAATTATACATTTTATCAATCCTACGATCTTTTTCTTTTCTTCTTGAAAGGTACGGTATGCGACCAGCGTTACGTGAATTAAGGATGAGACCAAGAGGTAATGTACATAACCTTTTCTCCTAGCAACACTAGATCTCTTTGTTTTTGTTTTATTTTTTGGAATGTAATCTCGATCAGGTTATCTTTCTGCTTCTCGTAAGTACTAAGTAGTTTTCGAAGAATATATTGGGATGTAGAAGGGTGACGATACCTCCCTTGATTTCAAGTGCATCTCACGTGCGCCGAGTTTTCCGACAAGTCGCTCCGTGTCATCCTACGTATTTTCTTCTTTTATAGCTGCATCAGAGGCTTCGCGAGTTACTATTGTGGATGTTATCGTCCCCAGGTGTAGTTAAATTTTTTTCATTCAATGGCTTTATTTTATCTTACAAGGAGTATGTTCCAAAATATTGAAATTTAATCAAATCACCCCTTAATAAATATTTTAATTAGATCCCTCCCTTCTTGGTCGTAATCTTCGTATGACAAAAACACATTTTTTCCGTGTAAACTTAGACTGTAACTTCTGTAACTTCATTTTAATTCCAAAGCTTGACCGACCAAAGAAGCCAAGCACATGGGACCAGGGAGATTTTTTCCTTGGATGTAACGCGCCATACCAAATTGAAAGATCAAGCGGGATTACAGCTCTCCGCGTATGCAGCTTCGTTGAAAGTTATCTCGCTCGTAAACGTAGTGTAATCTTTGTTTTTCCGGTGCACAAAAAAAAAAAAAAAAAAAAAACAAAGGAAGCAAAATCAACTACTGCAGCCGGCCACTCCCAAGGGGAGATCTCTACGAGGGTTCGTGTCGTTTAGGATCATCAAAGGATAATGTTGCCTGTGCTGAGTTCTCTTCTTTTTTCTCTGTGGGGGCCTTGTTGGGGTTAAAATAAAATTGCTGCTGTGTTGAACAGGTGAGCTTTACTTACTTTTTTTTTTTAGTCACGTGTAGCTTATATGTTGGTGTAATCCTTGTTAATTTCGTTTTTGTTGGTACATGAAGTAAATCGTACAAAAATGTATAGGAAGTTATGCTTATTCAAAAGTTTTACAGGGCCAAAAATAATTTTGAACCAACTATTCGTGAAAATAAAAGCAGGCAAGGAAGACACTGTTTTTCTTTGACAAGATTAGATTTCTGTCGTTGCTTTTACCTGGATTTTGTGTTAAGGGAGTTATTTTTTGCTAGTAATTTTCCGTTTATCAGCATTGTCTTTCTTTTTGTTTATGTTTCGTTAATTCTATTTTCATTTAGCAATTTTTAATTAAGGCTATCAATTCTTGTAAATGTGATTGATGATGCTGTCTACAAATCTCTATTTCTCTACGAGCAAGTCTTTGCTTTTCACTCACTGCAGTAGGAGTCTCTAAGAGACTCTATATATTTTCTTTGTCTTTAAAGCTTGCAAAAAATGTTTTTACTTACTATTCCTTCAATATTGTGTTGATTTTTTTGTTTTCATTCCTTGACTTTATTAAAACTTGATTGCTTTTAATAATAACATTTATTTTTTTTTTTTTGCATTTATTGATTTGTAATTTTATTGCAACACTTATATTCTAAAAAAGTAAAATAATTAGATACCAATCACTATAAAATGAAATTGGAAATTAAATCATAAATAAAGTATTAAATTCTGCAAATAACCTTGTTTATCGTTGTTTTTCTCGCAATAGACAACGAGAGGTACTATAAATTTATTTTTTATAAATAAATGTGTGGTGTGCTATTCCTGAAATACGTGCGATGGAAATGTACAATCAGCCTCTTTGAACTCAAATGAATTTTTTATTCAACTAAGCCACCATTGGCATACAGTAAGGGGTGGTTCTGTAGTAGCTCGTTAAGACACCAAAAAAGATGATCAGGAACACCTTGGCAAAATTATCTAATTTCAAGGAGTAACAAATCATACTTGAAAGCCCTGAACGCAATCGGTGCATGTGACACAACTGCAGATCACACCAGTGTAAGGAACAGGAAGGTATAGGTACCCTCCTAGCTCGTAATAGCTCTCTGGAGGATAAATTTACATCGGCAGCGGCGCCGACGCTGGTGGTAACGTTATAATGCGCAATAGCCACTCAGAAATTTCTCTCTCTCTCTCTCTCCCTCTCGCTTTCTATCTCACTAAGCGGCAGTAGAGCTGTGGCGGGTGGTAAAATAATAAGCAGAGCGTTTAACCACACCCTAACACCGGAGAACAATACTAGCCAGACAATACCCATGTCATACATCAGTGTAGTATAGCGATGTAGAAGACCAGGGAGACAAGTTGGTATATGATGCTCAGTCTTACACAGTTTATAAACGTATACATAATATCTGTCATAAAAGTCACGCCTGATACTTTGATTCGTAAAACTACAATTAAAATGGTATTTATACCTGAGTAAGGAACATGGTGAGTCAAAGGTTCTAAAAATTAGCAACTCACCCCTTCAGTATATGAAATTTGCAGCCATCGGCGTCTTACTGAAGGTGCAGTGTATATACCTTTACTATTGATTTGTTAAATCTGACTTTCGAAAAAGAGATGAAATCAGAGGATGGAGGCAAAAAAAGGAATCTACGGTTCCAGTAAAAAAGTGAAAGTTGGAATTTTCCTTGAGTTTTCAAAGGTGGTCCTGGATTCTTCGGATGATCCGTACAATAGTGTTGGGCCCGTGCTAATGCCCATTTGCTGAACTTTCGCTTTTTACTTCTGCATTTTTCAACTCCTTTATTCGAAAACGTGAAGATATAAAAGGGGAAGGTTGTAAAAATTACGAAAGTTTCGGGAGTACGTGCCACACAATTTTTTTAAAGCGGCACGGTTAATTGCAAACGAAGCGATTTATTGGGGCTCCTTAAAAAAAAGGGGGTGCGAGACATTCTCGAAGGAGCTGATGGCATCCTGGACCGTAAAAAATGTTTTAAAAATTTTATGAGATATCGCGTGTGTACACACAGACCGCCGATGCTGCCAGCTGCAGGGTGTATCTGGTTATGACCGTTTGAAAAAGTGTGCGCAAAGAAGTTCTCCGGCTAACGACGGGCGTAGGCTAGTTTTGGGCTCTTTATGAGCTGCTAATAGCGTAAACTCTGTAGAAAAGTTTTTCAGGACGCTAGCAGAGTTTCCTCTTTTTTCGTCTTCCAAATTTTCGAGTAGTCTTGAGTGCGGCAGTGATAAATGCATCGGCACGGAGGAAATTTGGTCTTTAGATGTTTATTGTGTCGTTTCAGTTTATAGGCTACAGTGAGTCATTTATGGTACTGAGATGTGAAAAACTACAAAATAAATATACAATTTTGTTTAAGTTTAAAATCTTTCGCAATAAATGAAATGGTGTGTCACCGTAATATAATCACGATTATGAACATAAATGTTTTGGTAAGAAACTTTTTTTTATATTAATTATACTTAACGTTTGTTTTTTAAAAGCTTTGTCAGCTGAGTAGTCTTCATTTCACTGAATTTCAAAGAAAGTGGTGAGTGAATGGAGTAATTTTAAAATAAATCTAGAAAACATTTTATGAGTTTTATTCATAGCAATCAAAAATACTCAAAAAAACTTCTAAAAAGACCATTTTGAGAATTTATAGAAGATCATGTATTATGAACTCTCGAAAGATTCTCTTGATGGATTTCGATGAAAGCATCAAAATCTCTATGGTTTTTCAGTAATATTCCAATAAATAATTTTTATTTAATGATAATATATCATTTTTCTTCTATCCATCAAAAAGTAAAAAAAAAAAATGATTTCTAAAACATTGGCAAAATATTTCTTTTTAATTACTAATTAATATTACTTTATACGTGCTATTTATATTGCTCTGCAGCACAAGGAAACCTATTCTCAATAGGAAAGTCTTTACTAGGACCAACTACAAGACTAGGTAACTGCTTCCAGAGATAAACAAGCCATGAAAAAAGTGCCTTGAATTGGCTCCTTGGCCAATCAAAATACGGTCACTTCTCCATTTCGATACGGAGTTTAGTAGTTGTGTCACTCTAATAATTTTTAAACTTCGAAAAAGACTATAGGCTCAACGAAAAGCTTCATTATTATACCCTTTGAAAAAATTCTTGCGATATGTATGTATATTTAAATTATTAGATAAAAAATAATTGTTCAAAACCATTTATAAAAAAATCTCTATACATCCACGAAAAAAAAGCCATTAATTAACTATACGAAAAAAAAAATAAAAAAATAAAAATCACGCGACAAAACACGGCTCACCAAGACACCTCAGCCCCGTATACTAGCGGATCTTCATCGCGCGATAAATCTCAGCTGGCACGAGTGAAATACGTGCAAACGTCTCGAGAAAGATGTTCCAAGCCGGGCGGAAAAAGACCAAGAAAAACAGCTAAGCGTCTCTCTCCTCCCCCTCTCTCGCATGACGACTATAAAACCGTAAAAAGTCCGTCATCCTCGGAAAGAGCAATTTAGACGCAATAAATATAGCCTTATAAAGCATTTAGCCGCCGCTCGGGTTTTTAGAGAAAGGGTGAAATCGTCTTTCGAAACAAATCCCCCAAGGCTCATCATGCCCCCGACCTGACTCGATGACTCTGCTTTTGCTCTCAACTTTCTTGTCAGGCAGGCGCTAAAAGGGCCCATCTCCTTATCCCACACTTGCATACATATATACACTCGCATTTATCGCGCATAAGCGATTTTACCCGGGGAAAAATACGACCAGCTGATTTATCGCAGCGCTCCGAGTTAATGCACATCAACTACTGCTCGCCGCCGATTTCCCTGTGCCCATTTCCTCGTCTGATCCTTTCCTTTTTTTTTTTTTTTTTTGTTTTGACACGAATGTGTGCATATGGCTCGCTATGGGACCGCTCTTTTTTTTATCAAGGAGCAAAGCTGGAGACGGACGCTAAATTCCGCGCGCAAAGGGTGGAACGTGGGAGCGCGTGATTTACCGCTCGTAATTTTCGTAGCCCGTAAACACGACGGCCCCTAAGACCCTGGCTCGCTTTTCATATCTTTTTTCTCTCCTCCCACTTTGCAATCCTCGGCTGCTACCTCTTCTTCGGGCTTGATTCCGTAAGGTATCTCTTTGAGAGTTTTTACTTTATTTTTTTTATTTTTTTTATTTTTTTCATTAAAACCGTTCTTACTTTTTTTCGTATGATATTGACCACATTAATTCGTACGAAGGAAAAAATTATTAAACGGATGTAATACTTTATGCGCTTTGCTCGCCGGTATTATCGAATCAACAAAATCCATTCGGGCGAAGGAGGTGATTCGAGTTTTATTAAATACTTCAGGTGGGATTTATCCTCATAATTTCCTCTCCTCTTTTATTTTTATACTTGCATTCATAAGCAACATTTAAAGACACTTTTTGCCTGAATCCCACGCTCCACTCAATGTCCACGACCAAAAACTTGCAATCTCCTCTCGTATACTTGCCTGTACCGTTCACCGATGCATCACTCGCAAAGCAGGGGGTCAGCAGGCGCGTTTTAATCATCGTTTTCAAGAAAAAAAAAAAATAATAATAATAAAAAAATCATTGACTTTTGCTTTGACATTTTCATAGCGTTCGCATAAAGGAAGCACCGACTTTTTCTTCTTCGTCTTATCCAGTGTCGCGTCTTTTTACGAGTCTGTTTGTCACATGCTGCCTCGTTCCCGCGGCGCGGAACAATCTAACCCGGGTATACATACGGAGGACGTAAAGTATCCCGCGGTGGTACAGTCACGCGTGTGTGTGGAATAAAAATGGCGAGTTTATACGTGTGCGCACAAAAAACCCTGGGGCTTGAAAAAAATCATTCTTCCAACGCTGCCAGGTGTAATCGGCTTCTTATTTCGCCCAAATGAGTCGCGTGGTTGTTTTAATTTATGGCTGCCAAGGTGCGCAAGATGCGAATTTATGCGCGCGAAAGGGAGTCGCGTGTGATTTTTCCATTCAATTAAATACACGGAAAGTTTGCGATGCAAGTTCGTGTGTTTTTCAACAGTTGATGGCCCAAGCTTGTTTACATTTTTTATAGTCGATAAACACAAGTAAGTACCATAAATTACTGAATTAAATAGCTTTAACTGGGCAGATAACTCTTGTGATGTAAGTATAACGAGTTATTTTTTTTCAGAGCTTGAAGTTTGTGGAATAACAAAAAATGATGGTAATAATTTTGCAACAATTATATAGAAACAATGTCTTATTAAATATAATTATGTCCACAAGAGTCCACCTTAAAAAAAAATTACGCATAAGCAAATGCATGATGAACGCAAAGTGAAAAAGCTACACCTTAGAGTCGTAATTGATACGAGATTAAACAAAAACCTTTGGCAACAAAAACATGATTAACAATAGTATTTAATTCTATTTGAAAGTCCTTGAGTACAACAAAAATACTTATGACAGTAAAATTTTGTACTCTTTCACATTTTATGCTTTTTCTTTGAGCCAATGCGTGCCTTAATAAAGATAAAGCTTAGAAGTATTCTCTAAATAAAGACAGCCACAAGCAAGGCATATTTGCTGTATAAATTCAACCAAGTACCGACAACCAAATATCGCGATAAAAGCTACCGTACAACGCTATCCAATAAATTGAATGTGGTCATCGTACCACTTAGCAAAAACAATTACTCGAATGAACAAACAGAGGTATCCTTTGCGTTGATGAAAAAACCACGTAGTTAGCAACCAGAAGTAGTGAGCAATCGATGGCAGCACCGTCCGCGTCCCAAAGTTTTTTTTCCCCCGCGACTTACGAATGACAGGTATGCGCCCCACTAGCTCGATCCCAAAAGCCGAAAAAGCGCACCCATCCACCGGCAGCAAAAAAATCCAGCCAACTCATCGAAAATCAGCCCCGGCTCTCCCGTAGAAAATATCCTTCCTCCGTGCCGTACACTCGTAAGCCCCCGTACGAGCATTTGTAGAACGATCGAGGATTTTCGAGGGTAGCATCAGCGACAGCTGTGCCGGGGATCCCGGGGCCGTGCATCCGTAGAAACAGAGAGACAAACCAAAGGGTCACCCTTTCTTCCTTTCCTCTCTTTCTCCTTGCACGATAATTTTGGTATTAAGAGAAGGGGAGGGACCGAATAAACAGGGGATGACGCGCGTACAGCGCGACGCGAGAGCGCACGTGTCACGTTTCTCTGGGCAATGGGATGCGATGCTCTTCTTTTGCTCTGTCCTTATCCCATTTCGAGATTTCAGCCATTTTGTTTCGTTGGAGTAATGATCGGAGGGGTTGTCGGGTATTTGAGTACATATGAGGCGTGCGTGTGATGTCTAAACGTATGGATGCTTACGTATACGTACGCTCAGGCTATTTTGGGATGTTCTTCCTTGAATTACATTGATTTTTTTTTCCCCCAATCCAACGACGACTCACTGTGGTCTCTGTTTCGGGGATTATGATGTTGGAATTTTTTAACTTGTGGCAAGCATTTGCCGAAAAGTACTATATTTGTGTCTTGTTATTACAACGTCATTCTTTCTATATTTATTTTTCAAGTTTAAAACAAGTTAATATAATAAATATTGTTTTATTTTTGTTGCCATTGATTCATAAAGATATTTCGTGCTTCGGTGTAGAACGACTAGTAAAACTTTGATTTTTATTGGCAGTTTTCTATTTTGTCGTGTACATAAGAACTTGAGTCAAAGGATCTTTTTCGGATGTACATAAATTGATACGAATAACAATAAGAAATTAAATCATCATAGTGTCAGGGTAGGATCCGAGGATCATTGTATTTTGTATTTTAACATGAAGTGTACCAATGATTATTTTGCAAATCTCTAATAAAATTGTGTGGAGTTGCAAAAAATGATGACAAGCCAAAGAAAAGAACATGCACAGGTTATTGTAACTATACACCATCCAATCTGAAGTGCATAGGAAATACTTTTACATTGAAACCTCATTCCAACGGTACCTGCTTTGAAAAATCCAACACTTCCACATCCAAGCATCATCATCTCACGGACAACGATAATACTCATTTTATTAAGCAGAGCTCCCCAGAGCAAAGGGCACGGGCACATTGTGTGAAAAACGAGATCACGAGGAGCCTGTATACCTACAGCGGCAGAGTACAAAGTAACCCACCGATAACAACAATGATGACAAAGATCGACACACATATGATTCCCTTGCCACCCGTGAGTGTGTATATATTTTCACAGCGATCTCTTAAGCACCTTACGCTCTCCCTTTCAAAACACGAACAACGGCGTCATGTGCCCTCCCGGGCCCAACCTCTACCTCATCAAATATCGCGGGCGTAGGTACAACGTGTATTATATACCCGAATCGTGTGTATTCACCTCGCGAGAGAGAAAAAAAGGTAGGTCTCACGGGGTATGAGAGAGAACTCGTATATGCTCTTCTCCCCCTTTTCCGAGTAAAGGATATATACTCGTAAATACAATAATAAACCCTTCGACTGATGCTGCACGGGGGAAAAAAAGCAGCCTGGCACACGCGACACCGCCATACATATGCGTGTACCATATTCCTACCCCCTCCCTCCCCCGAATATACGTGACAAGGGACGAAAGAGAGAGCTTTACGAGCCTGTCAACGTCACTTTCACCCCCACGCGCTCGCCATCGGGATACGCACTCGTCATTTTCGTCCGGTCATTGACACCCTCGCGTTCGTACAGAAGAGCGCAGGAGAATGCGATACGATCGGTATTTTATCATACATGCTATATGTGTGTGTATATGTACATGCAGTTTCCGCGGAGATAAACGCTTTACTGCCGAAAGGTTTTGCCCGTTACTTACTGCTTTGACTCTGGGGGGTTGGGGGGATGGTATATGCCATAGAGAGAGAGAGAGGGCGTTGCTTCGGAGGTTGATAGTCGCGTAAACGTCGCTTTTAATGCAGTTTAGGCTTATTTATGTCGGATACATGCAGGGGCTTTCGGCTGCAGTCGGACCATACGATTGTGAGGTTTGCTCTTTTGTTCGTTGGCTGTGTATGTTTGATGAGTTGTGGTTTTTCGGACTACGTTTATTTTGGGTTTCAGGATTTTTTTTTAGGAGTGGAAGGCGTTTCGTTCGCTTTTTTGATCATCTATGGGTGATTGTTTGATTCTGCTTGAGGTTTGGAGGATTATGAGTGAGGGATTGATGCCAATTTGATTCGGAAATATTTCGATGCCTAAATGAAATCGTATATCATTTCAAATGCGTACCATGAAATTGTATTATCTTGAAAGTGGAAAAAGGTTTTTGGTTCCAAGGAAAAACTGTGATATAAGCTCGTGTGAGTCACCGTCATGAAAAGTGTTTAACTTAAACTCTATAAAAATGAAAACAATATGGGGAAAAAATCCGACACGAGTACAAACAAGGAAAAAAACTTGGCTGATTTTTTTTTCTATTCTTCAGTGAAAAAAACGCAATCCTTAAAATATTCTCGATAATTTTTTTTCCCCTTTGCTAACGACGAACGTTGGAAGCCGCAAATTGATCGACGCAGGAAACTTGTGAACAGCTCGAGCGAGTGCATTTGACGTTTGAGCTTACAACGAGCGTATAAACGCAGACGCAGTACGACACAAATGATTTGCATATGCTTTGAAATCTTTGATCTTTTGTGTTTGTATCTTGGTGCTGTGAAATTGTATGCACGAGTTGATGAGTTGATTGACGCAGAAAAATCGTCATGACTCGAGACTCATGACGGCACATTGACGAGTATTGTTGTTTTTCTGTATTTTTCAAGCAGCTACGTCAAATGTAGAATTTTTTTATTTTTTTATTCCATCCACACATGAGAAATTAAAAAAAAAAAAAATTAATCTCTTCCGTGCAGAGAAAAACACGCAATATATCTTCATGTACGACTCCCATTTATTTTTCAAACATTGTTTTATGAAAGTTTGTCCCCATTGAAAGTGACTGTCTCACACACATAATATTTCCCCGACGAAACTTCATACGGTTTTAAGGGCAGTTGAAAACTACCCAAGCGTTTAACCTAGATTTCAAAACTTTTGAAATTGTACGCAGAAATATTGCTCTGAAAAGGGAGCGCCTTTTTTATGGACTCGTGTTTGTTTTCCGTCAGTATGAAAAAACACGAGCACGTGCATGCTATGTGTACGTAAATTGTGCAAGAAGAAAAACAGAAAGTGACCGGAAAATTGTGCTTTTTAACAATACTTTCCAAATTTCTCAGCGTTATTGAAAAAAACAAAGTGTTGTGATGAATTCTTGACGTGGAAAAATTGTTTTTTATTGAAAAACTATTTTTCAGATTTATGATAATAAATCTTATTTTATTTGAAAAACTTCTATTTCCTAAAGCAATTTTCTCTTCTACTGGTAGAAGAACTTCAAAACATTCTTGAATTTTCTTTTAAAAAAATCTTGAACTTCCTTTTGTACTTGAAAAACTTTAGTACATTACATAAAAAAAAAAAATGAAAAAATTGTTTTTATAATCATTCTTGTCAAGTAAAGCAGAATTCTCATTAAAAAAGCTTTTTGATACATTTCCCAAAAGTACAAAAACCATCCTTGAAACGAAAGATCAATAAGTATAAAAAACAGTTTATAAAAAAAAAATGACCTAACCACCACATGCATCCTTTAAAGCAAGCAATACACCATTCATAAAAAAAAAAAAAAAAAAAAAAAAAAAAAAAAAATCATTCGCAAACACGTTAAGTCCTCGTATAGCCTACAGCTCGAAACGAAAATTCGCCAAAAACCTCTTCTTTGTACGGTAGCAATACCAACAGTACTTTTAGAGGTCTACTAGACTCATCGCCGTACATTTTCCAATCGAACACGTATGTTTGGCATTTGACACCTCTGGGGTTGAGAGAATGGTAGGTAGGAAAACAGAGGACTCACAGCAAATAAATCGACAGCTGAACAAAGTTCCTTTCTTGTATCTATATCTACTACTGCTACGTTTCATTGGTGTAAGTTTGTGATTAAAAATACTCTACATATTTTTGTAACCCGAATGAATTTTTGATGAAGACGGCTATTTCTGTGCAGAAAAAACTGAAAAATGTTTTTCAAGCTGATTTTCCATGTTTCTCCAATAGTGTTGTAAAATAGTCACTAAAATTATAATTTAACTTTACTTTTATTGCCCATTACATATACAACTGGTATATTGAAATGTTTATTTAATTTTTAAGAAATTAAACATTAAATAACCTATTTATTTTGCAGTCAAAACGTGTGTATTCACCTCGCGAGAGAGAAAAAAAGGTAGGTCTCACGGGGTATGAGAGAGAACTCGTATATGCTCTTCTCTACTTGCATTCATAAGCAACATTTAAAGACACTTTTTGCCTGAATCCCACGCTCCACTCAATGTCCACGACCAAAAACTTGCAATCTCCTCTCGTATACTTGCCTGTACCGTTCACCGATGCATCACTCGCAAAGCAGGGGGTCAGCAGGCGCGTTNTGACAAATAAAAAAAGTATAAGATTTTCTTCTTTTCTTAAATTTTTAGTACAAAATTCAATAGGTAATTTGTTTGAATCACAAATTACTAAACAGTTTTTAAATCTGGTGTGTAGCACATTCCTACATTTATTTAGACATGACTAATACAAAGTAAAAATATTTTTTTAAACTCTAGTATGTATGTGTAGTCATGTGCATACTATACTCTATATAAAATTCTAAAACTCTCTTGGAAATTTTCATTTAAAGTAAGCAATTAAAAGCTATTCAAATTATAAACTAAAAATCTAATGGATACTTTTAAATTATTTTATTGCGTAATAAACCCCTTGTTACAATATAGCTTTTAAATAAATTTTTCTCTCTCTGCATGGCAAAATAACACAATAATTTTTTACTTCAAAAAATAATTTACGTTCGTGTCATCTTTTTTTTTTCATTCACATAACAAGTCATAAACATCGTCTGATTATTCGTATTACCGAAAACGAAATGAGTAAGAGTGATTACGTAACTTAAAACATTATACAACTGATACTAATTATAAGTGTTATTCTGAATTTGAATTTCGTAAGGCACGAAAACATCGATAAAGAAATTTTCGTATAATTTGAGAAAAGATAAAAAAAAGTGAGATAATACTGATTCAATATTTATCAAGCATAATAAGTTTTTACAACCATAGTTAATCGAAAAATTAAAGAACACCTGAAGCATAAAATTACACCTGATAAAATAAATTAAAACTGGAGGAATCACCCCGTGCACAGTATAAAACCACCCAAAAAAACCCAAAATATTCATCAGAAATCGCATACACGGTCGACACCCAACCCTCCAAAATGAAGTACTCACTTGTCACGCTGTGCCTTACGTTCGTCGCTGCAGCCTACGCAGAAGAAACTCTACCACTTGTAGTCACTGACATCCCTGAAGTAAGATCCACCTTTATCAAACTAAAGCACGTGGAATTTACCGAAAAACCGACACCAGCCCCAAGAGAACCCACAATCTTTGCCAAACTGAAACACGTCGAGGTCACGGAGAAACAGGAATTTCATGAAAGAGAACCGACTCCCTTCGCTAAACTGAATCACGTCGAAGCTACCGAGAGACCGTTACCTCCAAGACCGAGCTGCGAGGATGTTCAGTGCAAACCTGGTTACCATTGCTTCAATGGCGAATGCCAGGGTCCCATGAGGGTATTAACTTGCGCCAGAGTCCGCTGTACTGTTGGATACAAATGCTTTGAGAACCCAGCCAGGTGCGAGCGCGAGGAATGAAACCCTCCCCGTAAGTTGATTTCCTTTCAGGCACGTTTTATAAAAGTGAAATATGATTAATTTAAACATCATGGAAACTTGTGGTCTGTCATCACGTTATTGATCGTAAATAAATTTTTTACGTGTTTATTAGTAGCTGGGAAAGTTATACAAAAACATTTTTCTGAATGTAATAACCAAACTTAATGAATAGTCCATAATTTTTTTTATTTCTAGAAGCTCTAGTTCATACATTATTAAAAAAAAGAAATGTCTTTAAAGAAAAGTAGTAGGGAAACCTTTATTTACAATATTTACCTTTTTACTGTAGTAGACAACATTTTGTGGCTTCAACGCTTAACTAATTAATTCGTTTCTGAAACAGTTTTGTGTTGAACTAATAAATATACCTATTTAGCATCTAATTGTTGGATTCGTATTATTTACCAATTGACCTATCATAAGCAAACCATTTGATTATTTTTGTGTTTTCAGATGCCAACTTTGTTTATAGAACATCCGGAACCTTTCATGTCAAAATCTAAAACAGAGGATGGTTTTGAAATCGCATTGCATCCCAAATCAATAGCTGCTCGATCACTTGGTCAAAAAAAAAAAAAAAAAACTCACGATTACTGTTATTAATTTATTGTTGCCATGAAATTTTTTATCAAATACTAAAGTTTACTTTAAAATAACGTAGTATTATTTTTTTCGTACCCAGTAGCCTATCGTTATTAAAAAAACGCTTGTGCGTATACACTCTCAACACTACCACGAACTTTATGATAATTGTTCTAAAATATTTTTCTCCATTCGAACAATGACAAACGCATCTCCTGTTTCACAAGTAGA
The DNA here is from genome assembly GCF_000648655.2 of Copidosoma floridanum. The sequence goes on from NW_019379486.1 coordinate 636,851, forward strand.
GAGAAATGGAAAAATGAACGATTTAACGTGTTAGGGTACACAAACTTTGGCCTCGACAAGCGGTGGTTTAGATTTTTATGAATACACGCTGTCGACACTTGCCCAAGAGTCCAAAGAGGAATAGCAGCTGCAGTGTGTTCACGTAGGTGGTTTTGATTGCCACGAGGCCGAAAAAATATCGAGCGAGGGTGTTAATTCACGAAACGCTAACTGATCCCACCGCACGATAAATATTTCGTGAGGAAGAAAGAAGAGACAAGGTTTGAATTTCAAATTCATATAGGCACACAAGAAGCAAGCGAGCAAGTAATACACGGAGCAGAGGAATTTTTTTCTCGAAAATTTTCCCTCCGTTTGCTCAACTAATATCGGAATGCCAGGGGAGGAAGGGAGCGCGAAAAAATGTTAATGAGAAAAAACATCCCGGCGGTAGGTTGCACCTTTTTGTTACACACTGGACTCGATAATTCAATGCTAAGCCAAACAAACGCGCATCATTAACCTTTTGCTGCTGGGCCGATCTTGAAAGAAAAAAGGACGAAATGAGGAGAAAAAAGGAAAAATTTCTCGAGCTATTTCGTCTATTCCTTTCCAACAATCGCCGTGGCGAAAAAACAATAGACCCCGCGTGAATTGGCTTCTGGATACTGGTTCCGTGAAATTTATGTCCTCGCACGTGAATGGAGGCGCGAGTTTTCTCAGCCAAAGAACAGGATGAGCGCTGAGGGGAATCGGAGAAGGAGAGCGCCCGGGATTCTACAGCCACGCGCTGGCCGAAAAATTGGATTCACCGTGGGATCGCACTGGAACGAGAAATATCTGTTAGAGACCAGCTTCGAGCGTGTTTGCGGGTTCCTTTTTTTTTGTTTTCTCCAATTTTTTTCCATCGCAAGTATTTGGAGATACAAGAATCACGATGAACCTATGTAAATAACAATTAAGTGGCCTTTACCGTGTTTTTGCTTTTGTTTTCTGGCAGAATGAGTTTGACGGTAAACTGGAACTACCGGGGGTTTTTTTTTTATTGCCGTTGGGACAGTGTACCTGTACGTCTAGCGAATCAAATTAACTAATTGTGAAGATAAATTTTCTACAAAAATTTTTTTAATAGTCATTAGATGATAATTTCAATGCATGAGTAATACTAACTCTACTAGAAGTGCAAAATACCCTCGTTTGCTCCTATTGTTTATAAGACACCCGGTAAGTCCGCAGATCAAAGAAAATAAAAGGGCTCTGAGGACTGACGAGTAAGAATAGCTATAGGGATGGCGTGGCATCTGTTTCTCCTCGTGATAAGCGGTGAACCCATCCCTGTTTCGGCACTTCCGAGCCATACACCTTTTGGCTGTCGAAAAAAAAAAAAAAAAAAAATACCACGTCGACGAAGGAAAGAAAAAAGGGAGGAGAAAAACGGTCCCTCGGGGCAAATCGCTCGGGCAGCGCCTCATCAATTATGAGAAATGACCGGCCAAGAAGACGGGAAGCGAGCGGGACACGCGTATTCATACAGGAAGTCACTCCATATCTTTCTCTCCCTCTCTCTCTCTAAATGCATATCTGTGTACGCTTGCTATAATAAAATACACGTACCAAGCGACTTTTCCCGCCCTCCCTTTCTCGTTCCAGGAAACCTCGTCAACGCTACACGCGTGCGAGCATATTATATATACGGACGAAGGAGGAAAATACACGTTTTCTACTTTTTTTTGTGTATAAGTATGCGAAGGGGGAATAAATGAGTAAGTATATACATGCGCGACGCGTCAGTGCGAGAAAAACATCCATTGTGACATGTGTACGAGGGATATACATGTATAGATAGGTGTTTGGGGGGAATGAGAAGGAAGAGTCGCACTCGGTGTTTTGTCTCGTGTGCCTCGTTTTCTGCTGGATTTTCCAAATAGTCGATAAAAGATGCAGCGTGGAAATGGAAATTACACGGCTTTTCAGTTACAGAGAAGTGATTTTCACTGAGATTTTTCTTTTATTCATCTCTGGAAAATTGAGCTCTACCTGTATCATTTCGGAGTTGAAACAGAAAAATAAGTATCCATTTTTATAATAAATCGACGTTAATTCTCTTTCTTATTTTTTTGCAACATTCTGTGATGGTCATCTCAAGAAATTCACTATAAATAATGAGATCATAGTCGTTCTTAGGAATTATTTTTCGAAGTGATAAGAGTTGAATAGATTTTTATGAGTCAGAAAACTTTAGAAAAAATCATCCGAAAAAACCATGAATTTCATTATTAATACTTTAATTTTGAAACTAAGATTGCCTTGGTTAGCACTTTTTTGTTGGTATACTGAGCTGATTGAGCTGATTTACTTTCGTCAAGGATCTTGTTAAGACCAACAACTCATGTTGCAGCAATTTTTCCACGACAGCCAGAAGAAAAAAAATTAAAATTTGCAAAAATAAAACCATCTACGAATTTGAAAAACATATGACGCTAGTGATCATAGGATGAAGAGATCAAGAGCAAAAGGAAAAAAATTCAAAAACGCTCGAGTCTACCTCGACTATCCATCTACGGACCTCCTATGGCGAACGAATGCACACGGGGTCCCGGAAGAAAAAAGAAGTCAGGCGGGCCCTCCAAGTTTTCCTCCAAACACACGCGTCACAGCACATAGTACACACAACCGACGTTGTCAACGGCTTTTAGGACCGCAGGGCCCCACACATGTGCTCACATATACATTGTATACAAATATACACAGTTCGTGTGACAACGAACTCAGCGACGCGTATGTACGTGCGCTTGACTTTTGTACGCGATACCACCCTGGCGTTTTTTACGGCCCCGAGGGCCCTCGGGACCCTCTGCGTATCCCTTTCGTGCCCAATTTCCCGGCAGAATTTTTAATGCACGGCCTCTTCTGTATACATATACACGCTGAGTTCTCTTGTACATCAGAGACGTTTTCCCCCCGTTTTTTCTCGTATTAACTGTACTTATGTACCAGGGTTAAATTCTTACTCGTATTAAAGTTCCCTCGTGTATATACACGTGTTAAGATTGGATATGATTCCCACAGTATTTTACTATTACTGTTGTTAGAGTCTGCCCTCAGCTTGATTTGGTCCTTTTTTTATTGTATTTTATCATTGTGAACTTGTGAGGGTACCATAAATATACACGTTTATTGCACGTAGTGCTGGATTTTGGTCAAATGGCGTCTGTTTCTATCGATTTTAATGGAGTGATTTATGGGTGTGATGGTCCTACGTATGTTTTTTTTTTCGCGGTAAAAGAATGTAACTAAATTAATACCACCCAGTTCTTTTCATAATGGAAACTCAGTGATGCCGAATTATATGAAGGGGGTTGATGACCTCCACCCTCTGACAACCTATTCAATTTGGCAATTTCAAAATTCAATAAAGTCCAACAAGATAAGGAAAACATACCAGTTCTGGACAGACGTACGAATAGCACTTCAAATGATGCAAAGATTAAGATGGTAAAAAAATGGCACCGTCAAACATTTTTTAATTTTAATATGTCATTACACTTGCAGTATCAATAACAAAGCAATGATTTTTAGCACACCTGGCCTTATGCTGGTGCTCGTCGAAAGAGTAATTATTCAACATTCATACCTTAACTATTTCAACAAACTATAGACAGTGACTAAGCAAGCCGTAAGCCGAAATCTCAGCAAAATCCGTCACATGTCAATTTTGTCACCGACACCCTGGATATCATCCCATGAAATGACGAGTTTATCCCATTATCTTTGTTCCACGAAACGATTGAAAACAAAGCATGTGTTTAGAGCTTACTATTGATAACAGCCCAATTTTTCAATCAAGCTCCAGCCCACTCCAAATCAAAACTAACAACCCAAATGGCGACCTGTTTGGCCGCCTGCACGACTCCAGTGGCAATCATCAAATCAAAACAAGTACACGAAGCGACGAGCCGAAAGAAAAAGAACATCCACGCCCGATGCGACTGCTCTCTTTGCTTCACGTCACCCATAGCGTAGATAACGTTTAATTGTACACATTACTTGCATTGTTTTTGTGTATACTCAGTCCTTATTTGGGAAATACAGGACTTTACAGAGGGACATGGACACTTGAGAATTTCTATTACACGATGATGGATATACGCGTTAACGCTCACGTCTACGAGTACCGCGATAACATCGACATTATTTTAGGGAGGCTTGAGATTTAGGAATTGATTTGACAGGAAATTTCTCTATGAATTATTTATTCGTGTATCTTCCTCATTTCCTCTTAGTTTTTTTGCTCTTGACGCCTATCTCGTGGAATGAAATATTACCTGCCATACCAAACGTGTATTTTTTAGTAAAAGTTAATGCACGTAGGATGAATGAAATTCGAGGGGAAAGTGTGTATACTCCAGAAGTAACGCAGACGTATCGCAACCCTGCAAACGTTGCTCGACTAATTCCGTGACGGAAGTAGCTTTGTCTACCGTCGGACAATACTCGCACGTATACATCTCCAAGTGCGCAGGAAACAAAATTGTACCATCCCTCCCGAGCAGCTCGCTTCGTTTTTCAAATTTTCACACAGCAAATTCCATCAAACCGAAATTACACCCAGTCAACTCCCGCGTGACAGCCCTTTTTCCGACACATAAAAGCACATCCTTCCCTCATCCTCGGGCATCCGGAGTCTCCTTTCTTACGGCAAACGTGTATATGTGGATCAAACACCAGCGCGTAATATATCAAGGTGCCAGGGGGGGGCTGCCACGCGACTGGCATTCAGAACTTCCAGATATTTTCTTTGGATTCACGATGCGAAGGAGACCACGCAGTACACGGAAAGTCTCCAGCGGTGCACATGTGAGGAGCTCGCTTGGGTGTTCTCCTTTTTTTTCCCCCTCGACGCGCACAGAGGTCCCGTCGCGGGACCAGCTTCTGGGCCATACACACCGGCGACAAAAGTAATGATAATAATATGATCGCGTCCCTCTCCGTAAATATATATAACCGTGTTTCGAATGTTTTCATAATAGCTCCCAAATGGAGGAGGAGAAACGGTGACCGCGGCCAAGACGACGTATGTGTCTCAATGTTTTGCCAGCTCTCGTTTCAGCTGTCTATCCCGCTGGTGTGGCGTCTATTGTGCGAACCCCCTGCGCGGGACACCTTCCAAATTCGACAATGAGAGAGAGAGAGAGAGAGAGAGGGAGAGCTGTGCAAGGAAGCCCGAGTACAATGACGCGGGACCATGGGTTCTCGTCTTTCCTGCCGTGCGGGGAGGTATTGTAATATACCTGATGCCAGAGGATGACGCCAGGCGTGTTTGTAATGTATGCTGTGTATACGCTCGGATGAAAATCTCAGATGTGGTGGTGTGGCAGTGCCGATGAGTCTTCGAAATCGCGTCCTTGAAGGGATTGGGTGGGAATTTGAATCGTTAGCGTGGCATTTCTGTTTTTTGCGCGTCGTTCTGATCCACTAGTGTTACTGTCTGGACCATGCCAGAGTGGAAATATGTGGCTTATTAATGGTAATTACATCAGAATTTTCATAATTGTAGGATCCGAGGTGGAATCATAAGTGAAGCAAAAAATGAGGTAAAGAAACCAGTAAAGGAGTGAATTATGTGCTCACTATTGTTTTAAATTGATAAAAAATAAGGATATCCACTATTAAATATAGGTCTTGAAAAAACAAAGAGTACTTAGGATTTAAAAAATCATGAGTCGTAGTGTATAAGCAAAAAAAGGGGGACAACAAAATAACTAAATTGCTCAAGTAAAATAATAAATGTTAGTACAAAATATGAAAATCTACATGCGGTAGAAAAATAGTAAAAAAAACTAATAAAATACAAAGAGAGAATAACGCAACAGCTCAGACGTACCATAATTCACTTTTCCAGCCATTACTTTTAACCCAGACTCGTACCTCGAACTTGGGATGGATAACATACGTTCCCTCAACGACACATGCAACGGCTGACCATATACAATGCGCATTCACATTTATGTCCACACTTAAGCCTCTTTTTTTCTTTCCCTTGCTCTTTTTTCACAATAATATTTCCTTCTCTTTTTTTTTTCTCGTACACCTCCTTTCTCCTCCCGATCACTCGTCCTCTGGCCATAGAAAAGTTTGCTCTTTTGTCGAGAGCTTTAAAATCCGCGCAACCTGCACGACAGTTGCGGCTGTAAAATGTGCTGCCATACTCCCCGGTACGAATGACCCGCTGCAGCCATGTGTCTGTGAGTGTTGTAAAGACATACGCGCGTGTGTACGTTTATTTTTAGGTGAGAATAAAAGATACGGGCAGGCATTTAAGAATCGATCGACGTTTTGAAAAAAAAAACTGGGAAGGAGAAGAAAGAGGCAGGTAGAAGCTCATTGTGGAAAACTCGAGGGAAAATAGGGAGTCTTTAGGCTAAAAGCAAACACATTTTTTGAGTTTATGCGTTTTGGAAAAAGGTGATTTTTTTATGGGGATTTTCATTGGCATTCATCATTAATTAAGTATTTCACTAAATTACTGGAGTGTGTAATTATGTCAATGATTTTTTTCGAAATCATTTCAAATATATTTGTATACTGCTGAACAATGGATGTTTAATAATTAACGATAATATTCAACGATGTCGGTACACACAGTTTATTTACGAAATTTAACAATCAAAGTATTACGTTGAAGGTAATTAATTTAAAATTCAATTTTAAATAACATAGTAAGACTTAACTGAACGAAATACCCTTATAAAATTAATTTTTGTTACTTAAATTGAATTAACAATGAAGCTACTCAACGCCAATGGATTTCTGGGCTCATTAAACCTTAATGAACAACAATAGCCAAGTATACACCCTGCATCGATAAAATTTAATTGCCGATTAAAATTTATTGTTTTCTTGAAAACAAACATGTTTTATCCACTTCCTGGAAGCTTCGAGAATATTCCACCAGGGGGCAGATCCGTACGGCGTCCCGTCTTTTTCTCTTTTTCCAAACAACTATATATGTACGGCTTCTTTCCACTACACCCCATACTCATCGAGGGCCGGACAACCACCTAAATAATATCGACCGCAGTGGTTCATTAGCACCGTCAGCGTGAAAAATACTTACAATCTATAATACTAGTTCTAGCTTTGTTCGCTGGGCAAACAGGTCACCTCGGAAAAGGCAGTCGAACGCCCGGAGGAAAGAGAAAACAAAAAAAAACAAAAAAAAGAGGGACCCACGCTTGGATTTTATCGAGCGCAATACGGACCGCAGAGACAGAAAAGAGCAAACAAAACACCTTCCGGGCAGGTATGCGCGTCGGAGAGTGTGTGTATGTACACACACTGGGACAACAATTCGGAGGACGCCGGGGGCGAAAGATCGGAAAACGTGACGGGCACTGTTTGTACTGACGCCCGGCGTTTTCTCTTTTCGGGGCAGAGAAAATAATATCTTCACGCGCGTGCAGTGCGTATTTTCCTCAACTCTATGGTATACTTATGTGTTTTTACGTGCATTACGTATCTCAGTTCTGTCTCCCTTTGGTTTTGTCGCATGTATACGTGCCTGCGGGAACATTACACGGCATTACAGGCTTCGACGGACGTGTTTGCACACGAGGAGGAGTTTTCGTTGCATTTGATCTCGGGAGATGATCCCCCGGATCTTATCCTCCTCTCGTTTTTTTCATTCCTTTCTTTGTCCCGGGGTAGGTACGCATGTATACCGAGTGCATGCAGCATGTGTACACGTATATGGGTATCGAGAAGTGGAATCGTTGTCAGGGCAAACGTTTGGGTCGTGTCGAGTGCAAGTGGGATACGTTTTTTTTTCTCCTATTCTATATATGTACACTTATTCGTGGTATTATAGGTGTCTCATTTCAATTTTTCGTTGCCGTGCCCTGGGGCGTTGGGTGTTTGGGGACCAGTAATTTGTTTTTTCACTTTGATGTTGTAAACGTACTTGTTCAATATGGTTTCAATCGATTGGAGAATATTGTATTAAAGGTGATTTTTTTATTTCATTTTGGCAATAAAAACTCAAAATATTGGGAGTTCAATCATGTATGTAATTAATTATTATTGATCATTTTCCTTTACATCTTAATATACATTTTTTGAAACATGAATAAATTGTGATTGGGGCACCAAAAAATCATTTTTTTTAATATAAATTCACCTTGTAACTAATTAAAAATACATATCTGAGGCCTGTAAAAAGAAAAATAAAGTGACCGATAATTGGGACATTTCGTCTGCTTGAGTAAGCGATAATTGGGTCATTCACCTTATGTAAAATAAAAGTCGAACGAACGAATACATCACAAAACGTGTGAAAAGAATCTGTAAAATTAATCACCAAATGATTAGAGTCCACTAGCATTGATGACTATGTTTTTTTTATGTATTATTTTTTTCAATCAAACTTTATTCTGACAGTATTCAGTGAGCTACGATAACGCAGACATTTTTTGATTAGATTCCTGTATTGTAAAGAAACCGTGTCTAAGTTAATGTGGATTGCATGAAAAACATAATTCACGTAGATATCTGGAATACAATTAAAAATTTATCATTTTTATGTGATGACTATACTTTTAGAATTATCTAATATTAAATATCATTATGTGACAACGAAGTCCAATGACAGGTTGAAAATAAATTGAATTAACTTTTTAGTTTGAAAAAAAAACCAAACAAGTTGAAGCTCAAGTTACTTATTCATCGATAAAAATTAAAATTTTATTTTTCGTATGGTGGTCCAACTAAAATCGGTAAAAAAAATTTACATTGTTGCCAGCATAAAAATTATCGCTTAAATTTCCGCTTACAATTTTAAAAATGTTTTTTAAAAAATCATTAAAAATGACAAATAAATACAAAAAGACATCATTCAATACTCTAGTCAATACATTTGTAAGAGCATTCATATCTCATCTGAGCGTGGCAAAGGTTATAGATAAAATCATACTCAATCCAAGTAATGATTCATACTCTTACGTCCAAGTAAATATCACATCTCTCGAAGCAACACCACAGTCCCCTCGAGTTGCTGGGAAATGGCAGTTCATTTCAAATGTAAATTTAAAATTTCACAATTGAAAATTTCTTAATCAAATGAAAAAATAACACATTGAGAGATTTTCTCGTTGCATTTTAATTTAGAAATCAATGAGATGCAGATTGCGTGTCTACTACTACTTATTGTCACCTTNGGACAAGAAATTAACCGATTTTTCTTTCTTCTAATTTCGTAGCCAAGAAAATCAGAACCTAAAAAGTAATTTTAATGGGAACTCGAGGGTATTCTCAAAGGGATGAAAAAAAAAAAAAAAAATTAATAACAATTTTTTACTTAATGACCATCTGGTTATGCAAATAATACAAAAAATCACTCACAAAAAAGCGCTTTGAGGCATCGCTCCTGTAGTCTGATCCATTTGTACGCAAAGTACCCCCACGTCGTTGATACCTAACCATAATTTTGAACAGTTTTCAAATGGCAAAACAAGTGTTTTTGCAAAACGTAAATCCCTACTGGCCGCTCCAAAAAGTTTAACTGGATTATTTTGCAAATATTCGAACGATACTTTGTTAACCCCAAAGTTTGTTAAAGTTGGTCTCGAATCAACATACGATTCGGGATTACCATCAACTAAGGAATCAGGTAATCATTTGCGTAATACAACATTTTATTATGGACTTATTGATAAAAATAATAGTACTAGTTGTAAGTATTTTGATAGTTTTCGTAGTCAATCGTACCTGAATAGTTTGTACGAGCAAATTAACATAAAAATTAATCTCATGTTATCACTTGCAACACTTTTTAAACGTTAACGTTATTTTGCCAGAGAAGATAGAGTAATAATGGTACTTTCGACACTGGTTAGTTACAGAGTTAGTCATCTCCACCAGGGTAAGCACAGAGCCTAAAAAGAATACTTATGGCAAAATCTCGTCGTAAGGTACTTTATGATTGCTTTGATTGTAAGCACACTATTAAAAAACATCAACTATAACATTCAAGGAGGTCATCATGAAACAGTAAATCTCAAAAATGAGTTCTTGGCTTACGAATATTGTAATACGAGTACACTAATACGAAATGTGTGAACAAGTCTGTAGTCTGTCGTGAACACACGGTTAACAAAAATAATGGAAAAATCACTCGAAAAATTACTTTGGTTTTAAATGTACCACTACACAGATATACAATAATAACAATAACATTGCTCAGTCCATGAACTTGTTAAACAATAAAGATTTAGACCTTAACTTTGTAGTAATAAAATAAGTGGTAAATTAACAAATCTAACAACAACAACTGTTACAATCGAATTTAGAAAACACCAAATGTATATTTTTTAGGAATGTATAGTTTTTTTAAATTTAACTGTTTGAAACATTTTTTTATTGATTGAACCAAATGTCAATATTCTCCGTACTAAAGCTGGTTTCTTCTGGTTTTTTCTGAAGCAACCATATCGCATGTAGACAAATATTAAAGTTTGATTTTTAAAATGTACTTTTTAATAAAAAATTAGAAAACTAAATATATACTTTTTAGGCAAACTTTTATTGTCAATGAATAAATGTATAATTCCTTATGGAGATTACAAAAGTCTTCTCTTATCTTCCTCCCATCAACGTCCCAATGACGCAGACATATGATAAATAATTATCTTAATTTTGAATTGGGTGTATAATCTTATAAAAACACAAATTACGTAAATTAAAAAAAAATGTGTTACTCACTTGAAACTCTACCGTGACTCATTTTCTAGAAACCCATTATGGTTCTACTTAATAATATTACATGTAGGTACGTGCTGTCTGCACCGACTGGCCAAGAAAAAAATGCAGACTTTTCGAAGAGAAACATCTCGGTTCCCAATTAATTACCATGAAAAATGACGAAATACTTCATGCCAGCCGACCCGTTCTACTTTTGAATTTTTCCCCCCGCACTACTGCTGCCGCAGACTTTTCCGCATCAGGGGGTGAAAGGAAGGTGGTGGCTAGTCCAACCACCACAGACGAGACGAGACAAGACCTTACCTTATAGGTCGTGAAAACGTGCCGTCATTGACCACATGGCTCTTTCCCTCATTATATATATATACCGAGATCGGAGTAATCGTGCTCGAAAAAAAGGGGCAAATTCAATTAATCATCGGTCTCCTGCTGCTGCGGCTACATGCTGCAGCAGAGAAATAATTTAAACAGCGCAACGTCTCTGTTAAATTTTTTTTCCTTCTTTTAGTTCTCAATCGCAATTCAAGTTATTGAAACTGGGCTGTTGATTTTTTTTCGTATAATAGAATATAAGGATTGTGATGCCATCGAGGAATATATCCTCTTCAAAATTCATTAAATTTTTGATTGAGGTAAGCGTTCGTGTATACGTATACGTAGCTGTATAGCTATACGCAGGTGCACACATTTTACAGTTGGACAAACGTAACAACCCGGGGACTGAGTTCGTGTGAGGGTGTCTCCAGAGATGGAGAAATCGTGAGAGAACACCACAAAGGAAAACAATCAATTTGTCGCGTGAAAATGAACGCTGAGAAGTTGAAGGGCTTGAGCGTTAATTGATTATGTCCTGCTTGGCCTCCCTGCATGTGTCTTTGTCAATGATTGTTGTAACCATTTCTTTTTAACGCTATCAAATTTCAGTGTTTGATTGTTTGATGAGAAAAATAGGACGTTACAGAAAAGTATGTTTAGATAATGATAATTAATGGTATTGGACATGATTATTTTCTGTGTATTTTAAAACGCTTCGTCAATGCATGTCTTTGCTGGACCATTTTTTAGAGAAAACAATTTTTACTGTCAAGCGTTCGTTAAAATTTTTTAATACTTTTTCCAAATATTTTGACGCTTTTTTCTTCCATATTATTTTTTTTTTTAATATAAATTCACCTTGTAACTAATTAAAAATACATATCTGAGGCCTGTAAAAAGAAAAATAAAGTGACCGATAATTGGGACATTTCGTCTGCTTGAGTAAGCGATAATTGGGTCATTCACCTTATGTAAAATAAAAGTCGAACGAACGAATACATCACAAAACGTGTGAAAAGAATCTGTAAAATTAATCACCAAATGATTAGAGTCCACTAGCATTGATGACTATGTTTTTTTTATGTATTATTTTTTTCAATCAAACTTTATTCTGACAGTATTCAGTGAGCTACGATAACGCAGACATTTTTTGATTAGATTCCTGTATTGTAAAGAAACCGTGTCTAAGTTAATGTGGATTGCATGAAAAACATAATTCACGTAGATATCTGGAATACAATTAAAAATTTATCATTTTTATGTGATGACTATACTTTTAGAATTATCTAATATTAAATATCATTATGTGACAACGAAGTCCAATGACAGGTTGAAAATAAATTGAATTAACTTTTTAGTTTGAAAAAAAAACCAAACAAGTTGAAGCTCAAGTTACTTATTCATCGATAAAAATTAAAATTTTATTTTTCGTATGGTGGTCCAACTAAAATCGGTAAAAAAAATTTACATTGTTGCCAGCATAAAAATTATCGCTTAAATTTCCGCTTACAATTTTAAAAATGTTTTTTAAAAAATCATTAAAAATGACAAATAAATACAAAAAGACATCATTCAATTCTCTAGTCAATACATTTGTAAGAGCATTCATATCTCATCTGAGCGTGGCAAAGGTTATAGATAAAATCATACTCAATCCAAGTAATGATTCATACTCTTACGTCCAAGTAAATATCACATCTCTCGAAGCAACACCACAGTCCCCTCGAGTTGCTGGGAAATGGCAGTTCATTTCAAATGTAAATTTAAAATTTCACAATTGAAAATTTCTTAATCAAATGAAAAAATAACACATTGAGAGATTTTCTCGTTGCATTTTAATTTAGAAATCAATGAGATGCAGATTGCGTGTCTACTACTACTTATTGTCACCTTTTCGATAGCGACTGCCGTGATAAATAGTGACGATTTCAATGCTGCAATCATACACAGTGGCTTTCAAAATCCATCCAATGAAATTTATGGCTACTTTAATGCCGTGACCTCGGATTTTCATCAAGACGAGGCAGCAATGTTCCTAGCCCAGCTTTTGCACGAGAGTGCCGGCTTCAAATTCGTTGAAGAAATAGGTATGCCTACTTTAACGCACTGGTATATAATAGCCTTTTTCATTCATAATCAGTGAAATTTAAATATTTTATAACTATTTTATAGCAAATAATGATTACAATCCTTAAATGGTTATGGCTCAGAATATGCATTCTAACTGAGCAGTTTGCATATTTTATAGAGATATTTACACTTAAAAACATAATGTTTTATTTTATTCGACAGCCTGTAAAAAAACCAAATGCCCTGACAAGTACATAGACAAGGTAGGCCTGCCCGGCAAGTACTACTACGGACGGGGTTACATCCAACTGACCTGGGGTCGCAATTACAAGGAGGCCTCCAAAGGTTTAGGATTGGGCGATCGGCTTCTTGAAGACCCGGATCTCGTGGCCTCCGACAAAAACCTGTCGATGCAGGTGAGCAGCTGGTTTTGGATGAAAAATGTCAGGCCGCGGATCAAGAAGCATCCGAATCAATTTGGGATCACGACCAGGGCTATTAACGGGGGCGAGTGCAGGAAGTACCCCGAAAGAGCCAAAAAGAGGTGGGACATTTATAGAAAAATTGCCGAGTTGCTGAACGTGGAGATGGCCGCAGAAAGTGGGTGTTATAACTGACTCGTTTCACATAAGAGTGTACTCTAAAGTCAAAGAGGACACAAATTTCGTTAGCTTCTCTTTCAGTGCATTGTAGTTGTTGGAAATATAAAAAAAAAAAAACTTCCCTTCTCTATTTAAGGGCTATAATTTCCCCAAAGCGTATCCGGCACTCGAAAACAGTTCAACGCCAGTTGCTCCAAAACACACATCATTTCGAGAGCCGAAACTTCTATATGATGTATTTTTTTTTTCTTCCTATCCCTATAATCGTCCTAATGCGTTCGTCAAACCGTGAAACAAGAGTGTATCGTTCAGGCATCGGACTGGAAAATTATGGAGTTCAAGGTGTCCGACGCCTCTTGTGTGAAATTTTAAAAGAGGAACCAACAGGTAAAACCATCACGTTTACTTGCTCGCAGCTGTCCTTCGATACTATATGACAATAGAGACCTGCACTTCAATATACCTCTCGATGGAACATTTTCATGGGCTTGTCTACTCGTTAGTGTATAAAATCTATGCTGGTTCAATTGAAACAGGAGTCGTATGAATTACTGCATTAAAAAACTTTAATTACAAATTGAAAAAAAGAAACAAAGAGAGAGATTGATTGATTTATTTATTTATTTATTTATTTTAAGTGGTCCAAGGACTCATGGTCCTACATGGTCCATGGAGAGAGAGAGAGAGAGAAACAAGCCCATAGATGTGTTTGCGATGTTTTATCCACACGGTGGTATACGTGTGCACCCAGGAGAAAACAATTATCCTCCCGAAGTGAGGAAACAAAAAAAATAGAACGAAACCTCGCACTTGCCGCTATTAACATCAGCTCCGAGTGATTTACAGACGCGCTGCACACGTCAAATCAAGATACTCCAGCGCCTCGCATGCCCATTCGTCACTGCGACGGGGAGCCCGCGGAAACGGCCGATCAAAATAATTCGAATTAATTTCGGCGGGAGCACGTATACAGGCAAACACCGCAGCTCCACGTGTATACACGCGTCCGTTTTCATCCTCCTCTTTTTTAGTTCTTGAGAATCGTGGCCCAGAGGCGTCTGTCAGTCAAACATCGGCGAGAACCTCGAGGGGATCAAATTGGAGAATGAATTTCGGGAAGTGAGAGAAATGAAAAAAAAAAAAAAAAAAGAAAGAAATACTTGGGCTTGAGAGGGAGAAGAAGAAAGTTGAGGGACAGACGGCGGATATCATTAACCGGGAAAAGGTGTGCAAGAGCGTCGCGCTGCTGACAAGTGCGTAAGTGATTTGACGTTGGACGGGGGTGTTGGAGTCGAGTGGATACTTGAGCGGGAGCGTAACGACTGACGTTCCCACGCGGGAAAATTGCTGCTTGGATTAAACAAACATACTTTATCCGCTTCCAAGTTATAATTTTTCTAATTTTTTAATATCACGTTGGTATTTTCCAACGTAAACTATAGGAGCGACAAAGTCGGATAAATTATCATGTCCGACACGAAGATAAGTTATCTCCAACGTTATCATCGAAAACAGATGCATAAAACGATGGTACAGTATGTATTTGACATCGATGCCTTGAGAAGTAGAAAGATTCGTTGGTGCAACCGGTATATAGAGCAAACAGTCCCGAGATAATTGTCGATAAGAGTATACTGCTGAAGCAAATAAAAAGCTAAGCAACATTACACATTACACAGTAATGACTGTTGACGCGTACCTACTCACTATTTGTCCCTCTAAAATTACAAAACACCTTTGGAGAGGTCGTGTTGGTGATGAGTTTCTTATTCGTATACTCTCGACGAGACCTCGATTATGAATAAATAACCCATCCAACCCTGTTGCCGATCTCAATCACACGTGCACCCGATTCGACCGGTTGCTCTTGCGTGCGGATGTTGTGGAAAAGCTGTGGCACGCACGGAGGAAAGTAATTCCCACAGGAGCGACAGCATAAATAAATACGTGTGCTACAAATACAGGCCACAAAGTCGCACAAGAACGAGAC
The DNA here is from genome assembly GCF_000648655.2 of Copidosoma floridanum. The sequence goes on from NW_019379486.1 coordinate 652,562, forward strand.
CCGCACCGCTTTTGAAACGCGTCCCGTGGGAGAAGAACCGTCCACGAGCTGAAAGAATATACGCAGAAATGATACCGGGAGAAGGAGGGCGCGTAGAAACGAATTAGTGTCTCCCTCGTGTATACGAGAGGCAGCATCAGTGTACAGGGAAACAAGCTGTTTATTACCGCGAGTACTCGGTCCGCGTGTATAAAAATCTCGTTCCCTCGGCAAGCTCGCCGGGATCACTATTGCACTCCCCGGTGTAATTGCTTTTGCCCTCGTGGCCGAGGATTAAAATTCGCGTAAAGTGTTTTTTGATGCATAATTGAGTTCATTTTCGACTGTTTTATCATACCTATAGTCTGCGCTGCGTTCGCTTAAGTATTTCATAAAAGCGTGATGGTATTATTTGCTGAATGACAAGAAAGGACGCGATTTGTTTGTCGTACAATGTGACCGTTTCCACCCTCCGTGTGAATGATCGCGTATGAATGGGCGTAGATGAGTGAAACGGGATTTACATCGAGACCCCATACATGGCTCACTTTTCATTAGTGAAGGGGTCAAAATCACAACAAATTGACAAGCCCGTCAACGCCCACGACACGCAACATTTTTGTCCTTTCTCTGTTGGGTCCCTCCTACAACTTGCGAGCTGGTGCGACGGTTCTGGTGTCGGATTTCTCCCTCTTCTGACACTAAGACCCGGAAGAGGCCGAAAATAAAAACAGCCGCACGCGACGTGAGTGTTTGTCGATACGTGTGTTCTGATGCTGCGTATGAATGTTTGTACATGATCTCAGATCGGTGAAAAAGGGGAGATTTCACTCTAAACGTCTTGGATTACGAGGATTTTCGAGCTTTGTTTAGATAATGCGTGATCAAAAATATTTTTTGCCAGTGACTTTAGTTATTACAGCGGTTACTGTACGGTATTGTACGAAAGGTATAACAATCCTATATAGAATAAAATGTTGTCTTGGAATGCCGTAATGGAAATATTGGAAATTTTTTTAATTTCTGTAAATTTGATGTACATTGCTTGATCTCCGGTGAACAAATTAAAATTAAAAGTCATTGACAACACTCAAGTCCTATTATGATATCGTGTGTTAGTTTTTAATACGAAAGAAAAAGATGTGCTCTAAAAATACAAAGTTCCATTAACTCATGATGTAATGAAACGGAGGGTCGCAAAACTATTATTTTTCCTGAAAAACAGCGAAAAAAAGTCCTCTCGGTCGATAAGAGAATTACTATTGTAAAACTTGAGAGAATGAGAGCTCCTCTTTGCTTTTCTGGAACATTATACATCAAGGAATACAAGCGAGAAAAGTGGAAGAAAAGGTAAAAGAGGAGGAGGGTATGTTTGGTTGCGTGTGTTTGTGGAAGGAAGTGCTCGGATTCTTCTGCCGGCGGCAGGAAAAGGGCTGTGAGGGCACAGGGGGGTGCATTAGTCGGGGAGTGGGGGGGGTTGTTTTCTTTTTAAAGAGCCGTAATTACAGCCCGCAGTATCAACAAGAGAACGGCTTTCGAGGAAAGTACATTTGAATGGGAGAAAAATGAGGGGAGGGAAAGGATGGCTTCGAGATATTTGATAGTGAGAGCAATTTAAAATTAGGATCTGAAAAATGACGTGTTTTTATTAGAAAATTGGATTCTGGCTTTGCAAGGGATTGTCTTGAACGAATGATTTCTACTATCCATGATGGTCAATGTTTTCTAAGCTTATCGAAGTTATAGTATCGTAACATTTTTTTAGTTTATTTATTTTGTTACATTTATTGAAAAATTAAAAAAATTACCATTGCCTTATGGATTTGAATAATAGCTATCTTTCCTAATTGTTTCACCATGTGTTTATTGTCCCAACAGTTTGAAACCAAATAGATTATTAATTTTAAAAAAATTAAAAATTATTTTTAGTTTGTGTTGGAGATCATGTAAATTTGTAAAGCTTCAGGCAAAGTATTCTTTTTCTTAAATAAAAATGTATATTCTCCAAATTTACTGATTATGATTGTTTTAACTAATAATTTATTTATATTCGTTACAAAAATTGGATCATTTATGTATTGTGCAATCAATGAAACTTCTGTAATATGGTATACTAGTGTAAACTGCTGGATAAACATAATCGTCAGTTTGACAATAACTGTAAGATAATATTCCAATGAGGATATTCTGTCCATTTTTTTTAGTACAAGAGGGCCTCCACTATCACCCTGGGGATGAAAAAAAAAAAAAAAAATTAATAACAATTTTTTACTTAATGACCATCTGGTTATGCAAATAATACAAAAAATCACTCACAAAAAAGCGCTTTGAGGCATCGCTCCTGTAGTCTGATCCATTTGTACGCAAAGTACCCCCACGTCGTTGATACCTAACCATAATTTTGAACAGTTTTCAAATGGCAAAACAAGTGTTTTTGCAAAACGTAAATCCCTACTGGCCGCTCCAAAAAGTTTAACTGGATTATTTTGCAAATATTCGAACGATACTTTGTTAACCCCAAAGTTTGTTAAAGTTGGTCTCGAATCAACATACGATTCGGGATTACCATCAACTAAGGAATCAGGTAATCATTTGCGTAATACAACATTTTATTATGGACTTATTGATAAAAATAATAGTACTAGTTGTAAGTATTTTGATAGTTTTCGTAGTCAATCGTACCTGAATAGTTTGTACGAGCAAATTAACATAAAAATTAATCTCATGTTATCACTTGCAACACTTTTTAAACGTTAACGTTATTTTGCCAGAGAAGATAGAGTAATAATGGTACTTTCGACACTGGTTAGTTACAGAGTTAGTCATCTCCACCAGGGTAAGCACAGAGCCTAAAAAGAATACTTATGGCAAAATCTCGTCGTAAGGTACTTTATGATTGCTTTGATTGTAAGCACACTATTAAAAAACATCAACTATAACATTCAAGGAGGTCATCATGAAACAGTAAATCTCAAAAATGAGTTCTTGGCTTACGAATATTGTAATACGAGTACACTAATACGAAATGTGTGAACAAGTCTGTAGTCTGTCGTGAACACACGGTTAACAAAAATAATGGAAAAATCACTCGAAAAATTACTTTGGTTTTAAATGTACCACTACACAGATATACAATAATAACAATAACATTGCTCAGTCCATGAACTTGTTAAACAATAAAGATTTAGACCTTAACTTTGTAGTAATAAAATAAGTGGTAAATTAACAAATCTAACAACAACAACTGTTACAATCGAATTTAGAAAACACCAAATGTATATTTTTTAGGAATGTATAGTTTTTTTAAATTTAACTGTTTGAAACATTTTTTTATTGATTGAACCAAATGTCAATATTCTCCGTACTAAAGCTGGTTTCTTCTGGTTTTTTCTGAAGCAACCATATCGCATGTAGACAAATATTAAAGTTTGATTTTTAAAATGTACTTTTTAATAAAAAATTAGAAAACTAAATATATACTTTTTAGGCAAACTTTTATTGTCAATGAATAAATGTATAATTCCTTATGGAGATTACAAAAGTCTTCTCTTATCTTCCTCCCATCAACGTCCCAATGACGCAGACATATGATAAATAATTATCTTAATTTTGAATTGGGTGTATAATCTTATAAAAACACAAATTACGTAAATTAAAAAAAAATGTGTTACTCACTTGAAACTCTACCGTGACTCATTTTCTAGAAACCCATTATGGTTCTACTTAATAATATTACATGTAGGTACGTGCTGTCTGCACCGACTGGCCAAGAAAAAAATGCAGACTTTTCGAAGAGAAACATCTCGGTTCCCAATTAATTACCATGAAAAATGACGAAATACTTCATGCCAGCCGACCCGTTCTACTTTTGAATTTTTCCCCCCGCACTACTGCTGCCGCAGACTTTTCCGCATCAGGGGGTGAAAGGAAGGTGGTGGCTAGTCCAACCACCACANAAAAATATCTAGTAGAAAATAAGTAAATTTTACAATATATTTTCAAAGGGAAGTGAATCCAAAAACTCCTATGAAAGCGTATCACCCACAACCCGAGGTATAATCACTCCTTTGACATCCTCGCTCTCGACCACGTAATTAATCCGACACTAAAACAGTCTCGTAAGCTTCAGCCTTTAAAATACGCATCTCTCCACCCTTCATATTTCCTACCATCTCGCCCAAAGGAGAAAAAAAAACAACTACAGGCGTATTAGTGTGCAGCCCATGGCATTAAAGAGTTGCTCATAAAAAATTATACCGCGAAAATTAAAAATAACGAGACGGAGCGAAAGAGGAGCAGAGAGTACATACCCGCGCACGTTACGCCATTTACGATTAGTAAAAACTCGTTAACGTCCTGGCGCGAAAAAGGACCTTTCTTCAATGCGTCGGCAATTTCTCTTTTATCTTCTCGTAAAATCTCGAAGGCGGATTACGTGCTGCCCGTGCACGGGACAGAGAAACGGGACCGTGGCGCATCCTTTTGCATCCACTTTCTCCTGTTTTTTTTCTTCCATTTCCTTTTTACATTTTTTTTTTTTTCAAGGGTTGGACTGTAATCTGCATCGAAGATGGCGTAAAAATTGTTATTTCTTTGGCCCCTTTTTTATCAAAAGTGTACTTTTAATTTTGATTAAGGGTATCTTTTATTTTATTTTATTTTTATTTTTATTTTTTTATCATTCAGAAAGTAATCTTTGAACTATTATAAATTTATGAAACACACGTCATTAATTATAAACTTCTTCGAGCTCCTATCACAAAGTTAAAATCATTACGAAATCTGATCTAGCGGGATAAGTTTAATACACACAAAGTTTCAAAGACCTCACCATAAACGCTCCTTCATAATTCGTTTAATCGACGCTTAAACTTTAAGCCTCCAAAGTTGCTTCCGCTTAAAAATTTGATGTAATCCATCTTAGAAATTTGTAACAAAAATTTCCTGAAAACCACTTATTATTCTGCTAAATTAATTCAATTTCAAAGTATAATCATTCTAATGACTTTTTAAAATATAATGTAAGCACAATGGGTTGAGATTTTTTTTAAATTCTATTATTTTTTTATTTTGACTATTAACAATGAATATCAATAATAATAACAATAAATTTTGATGAAATTTAAACCTACCAGTTCTAAAAAGAAAGTATCAAAACTAAATTAATTTTAATAAGAAATATAAATAAGAAAAAATTAATCCGGAAGTTAAATTAAGGCCGAAAATTTCTTGTTTACGAGACAGTCACTCTGCCAGTAGAGTTCGTTCGTTATTAAGTTTCATAAATCCCAAAATAAATGTAGTCTTTATACGATACCTTGATGATTCTCTGGTAAAATAAATAATTTTTCGTAACAATTAAACAATACTATAGACTCCTCCCTTACCCCCAGACTCTTCTTCATCATTAAACAAAATGTTTAGTAAGTAATGAAAATTGATGACTTGGGTACATTTTTCTTTGAAATACGGGCGTTGGAGATTGTTGGCAAAATAATAAGTTGGAAAGAAAAAAAAAAGCAACCCCTACCCCGATGATTCATTCACGTGATAAAACATGAAAAAAAAAAAAAAAAAAAAAAAAAAAACAGGACCCTCCTAATTTCCCACTTTTCCATCGATCCCTCCGTAATTCCGTCAAGTAAAACAGCAAAAGCCCCAAGCCCAGCTAAAGAGCACAAACAAGCGTCTCCCCTACGTGCCATCCAATTTACGTTTTAGCTCCACGATATTTACACACACGTGCATACGCGCCCACAGAACCCGCCCGGCAAAGCCTCAAGGAACAACCTCCCTCGCAAATCTATGCAATAAAGTACGTCCCGCGCGCACACATAGCCCCCAGCTCTTTTGCATAGGAGGAGGGGGGGGGGCTGATGCGCTCCGGCCTCCGAGGAGAATGCGAGGCAGCAGAGGATGCCCACCAGGGAGGGAGGACCACGACGACGCGATTGCATACATTATCAAGCGCACCTTGACGAGCTTACACGCGGGAGGGAGGGAAAAAGGCGTCGGGAGATTGCAGCAGGTGTAATGAGATTGACCGTCGGCGAAATTGTTGCTCCGGCTGCTGAAAGCCCGGCTCTTTCGGGCTTTGCGACGACAGACGTGGGGACATGATTTAGTTTTGCGACACAGGGGACACCGAGTTTCGGTGAATGGAAGGGGTCGATTTTCCTCCAGCTTGCGCGAGCGGTTGATATTTTCCATGGCAAGATTTTCATTTTCTTTCCAGGAAATTGTCGTAATACGGGATAGTGGTCGTGACCCTGACCGATTCGAGTGAAAGAAACAAATTATAGAGCGTGACGTGACGAATCACGCGCCAACGAGAGAGAAAAGCTGAGTACCCCCGTGCATCGAGACGCTTCGAGAGCAGAAGGAGGAGTGGGCGCTCTTGTCCACGAGAGCAAAGACGCTCTCACCGTGTGGTGGTGCGAAGACTCGACGTGTTGTTCGCTTGATTAAGTGCTCGTGTCCCATCCCGCGTACAGCCTACAACAATCGTGTAGGTGCCAGGCTGGTCTGGCTTTTCCGCAAATTCCGCCGGCCCGGAAGGAGGTCTAATCCCCGAGTTAATTGGGAAATTAAATCCAACGAGATTTCGGAGGAGCAGAGGCTGTCCTCATTATTTACGAATGCATTGCCAGGGAGGGAGTTGGCTGAATTGATCGCGAGGGAAATTTCTTTATTGCGTCGTCGGAGAGAGAGAGGGAGCTTTGTAATTGCCGTGCCTACGTGACGTATTGCGCGAGATGAAATTAGCGTAGGACTAGCGGGGGGTTTTTCACGATCCGCGCGTGCACGTGGTGCAATATTTTTTCGGCAGAAAGGGTGATTGCCTCGAAAGTTTATTAGTCGACAGCGGATTGCCCCGTTCGCAATCGTTTCAATTTTGTTATGAATATTTTGCGCGAATGCGATTACGCGTGCCATCCGCGGGAAAACGAGATTCCTGAAATGCATACATGTATATGAATGGGATGACACGCCAGACGTAGTAGTAGTGGAAATTTCATTGGAAACGCCTCTACTACTCCTCTTTTTGGAAAACAACCCCTTTTTATAACCATCCGTTTTTTTCGGTAAACTTTTTTCCCCACCTATCTAATTTGATTTCATATATAGTGCAAGCACCACCATGACGGATCTATAAAGTTTAGCTGCGACTATAATAGCACTACTATTACAATGCTCATAAGAAAATGAGCATTGCCAAAGGGGTCTATATTAAATCTTGGCTATTTCACAATAAGTCTAATTCTAATTCCGTTCATTTGGCAAAAGTCCCTTTTTCTTACCAATTGGTATAAATAAACCATTGCCATCACAAACTTTAGCAACTGAAATTCATAGAATTTGAATGCCCTTACAAATCTATATACGTACATACACACCCTTGGAACGCATTAGGGTAGCAGGAGTAGTTCGCCTTTCAGGAGGCAGCCCTCTTCTGCTCTAGAGCTCCTCTCTCTCTCTGTACGACTCCTCAACCTTTGGCTCTGTAACAGAGAGAGTGCAGCATCTCCCATTGCCCGAATGTGTGCAGCTGCTACTACTGCGCGCCTTACTGGCCAACTTATAAACGGCGCGAGCTACCTCTCTCTCGTTCTGCTCCAGTTCTACTCCCTCCGGCCGTAGAGCTTTTCTATACCTTTAGCGTCGTCGTTAAGCTCCTTCTCCTTCCTCTCACTTCCTCTCTCTTACTCTCTTCAGATGCTACTACTACTGCTGCTCCGCAGTCACCCCCTTATTTTCCCTCATTTAGCCCGCTTGCCTTGCGGCCTCCTTTTCCTCCTCCTTCCCTTTCATTTTCCGTCTTTGCTCTGTACCTTACTTGCTTGCTCCCTCGACTGTGTCTTGCGGTTTCTTTAGCTCAGCTCGTGTGCTTACCTTTTTTTTTGCCCTCGTCGTGCGTTGATTTTTCCTTATGGATTATTTTTTCATATTTTCGTTTTTTTTTTCTTTTCTTTTACTTGAATACCAACAAACTCACAATGTAAGACATGTACAACAAGTTCCGATGTGTTAGAAAGTGAGTAATTTCATTCGGATGGTTGGGCCCACATCATCCACCGTAATTGTGACTTCTCTAGACTTGAATTGAATAAGCAGTGAAAAGTTAAAATCGGATCATGAATCGGTATGTTTGTACAATTTCATTCATCTTTCATTGTATACGGTTTGCGTCAAGTTCGTTGATGGGTTTATGGCCATTAAGTAAAGGTACAGACAACCAGTAGTAAACACATTATCAGAAACTTTCCCTCGCTCCAAGCTTTTTAATTACTTCATATAGATTTTCCATTTTATTTCAAGCCCTATGTGTGTTACTTGAATCTCAGAAAATGCGCCTTGCAAGCTATACGATAAAATAAATTCCACCAGCCCCGTTGGTGCAAGGCTTTTCCACCGAGATTTTATCAGCCAAAACAAAACGAGACGCAAATGCAGCCAAATTTACATTTCAAGCAGCTGCAAAAATGCAGGAACCACCCCCTTGGTCCCTTCTTTTTACAAACTCACGATCATTTAACTCCTGCATCTCTGAATAAAAGAAACTAAGCCAGTCCATAACGTCACCTACATTATTCCCCAGTCCCAGTTGCATTAGCAGTATCGTAAACACATGAAGAGAGAGAGAGAGAGAGAAAAAAAGAAAAACGTAAACGCAACTATCGTTTGGGAAAACGCGCGGCTTTGCATCTCAGCCTCTTTCCAGAAGCATATCACGCCTCTAACGAAGATCTCGCCTAAATGCACCGAGTCAAGGTAGCAGCTAAGTAAGGCGCGCGCGCTCTTGATGCAAAATACATTTAAATGCAAAGTGTTGCGCGTTTTCCACTTAACTCCCTCCCTATTGCGCACAGCTGTGTGTACACGTGTATATGACTCCAAATACGCTTATATCTACGTATAACATACGTCCGGTTATTCCATTACAGTCTTGCCTCATTAGGCACGTGATTGCGAGATAATACCCACCACCTTTCTCTACTTCCACTTTGGGCTTTTATTCTCATCCACTTGATAAGTCGTTTTCTTGGCTGAGTTAGTGTACGTGCAGGGTGTTACTTGCAGACTCTTCCTTTCTATCACTGCATTTGTTCCAAGTCACCTTTATTTTTTCATCAAAGAGCAATAGAATAGTTTTGCAAACATGAGAGTCGTCGCATTCTGATGACTGCGCTCCTGCTAGCGATGGAAATGGAAAGAAGGAGAAAACTCGTGGTTTGAGAAACATCGAGGAATTTTAACGACAGTTCGTAAATCAATCAGATGCGTATGTATGTGCCATAAGCTAAGTAATTGCATGAATGAGGTTTTGAAAATGTAGACGAGATTACATTTTGTACGCCAGTACCGCTGCTCTTTTTTTTCATTTAGGAGGTCACGCTTTGCGCTAGAGGAAGGGTTGCTGGAAAATTTTCAATTTTCATTCCTAATAGGGCCGACTTGAAAGCTCTTTCGTTTTTTCTTTAACTGTAAAAATCAATTCTCTATCTTTTTAAGTTGCCAGGACAAAACAGATGACTATTTGTATTTATGATTGCTAATCTTCGTCTTTGACATGATAAATTATAGAAAATATTTGAAACATAAAAAAAAAACTTATTTTGATATCGGAAATTTCCAAAAGACAGTGCACTTTTAAAATCAGTAAAAAAAGACTTTCAAAGTACTTCCAAATCATTGAAATTCATTTGAAGTTATGTAGAAGTAATAAGGCCTTTAAAAATCATCCAATAGTTCCAAAACTGCGTAAAATTACCCAATAACTTTAGAAGTTAAGAAAAGACTTTGAAAGTTTCTAAAATATTAAAGTACACAAAGTCATCTAAGATGGTTTAAAACAGTTAAATGTCTTTAAATACCACAGAATCGAGACTCAAAAGTGTACAGCCCCTCAGAAACGTTAAACGATCTCATATTAGGCATAAAAAACAAAGACAAAAAACTCTTTCCCCATATATCTTGAGAAAAGCCCGAGAGCCAAACTGAATGAGAGTACTTTCTCACGCGAGTTCGCTAACGTATTCACCAATTAAAAAAAAAAAAAAAATAAGAAATCAGGTAGCCTCCGAAAAATACCCGAGAAAAAAAGTACCGACTGGTGCATAAATTACCCAGGGGCCCGGATCGAAAACGAGTCCCGTCGTCCGCGGACTCGAGCGAAAACAAAAGGCAAAGCTCGACAAATTCGCAGTTTGCACGGCACTAACGAATCGACGGAGCGGAATTTCCGTAAGAGCCTCCATGGCGGATGAAATCGAAGTGCGGGAATGCCGGAGAAGAGGGGGCTTTCGGGGGAGGATCGTTAGGTGCCGACAAAGCCCCAGTCGCTAAAGGAGAATAGCTGCCACGGTACACGTGCACTATTGGTACCGATGCTTGATTTCGTCCGATGCATTGTGGACGATTTCCGTTTCGGGCTTTCGATTGATTTTGCGAATCGAAAAGTAAATTTTTCAGGTAGAAAATTGTTAAAAGTTTCGAAAATTGCTCTCGAGTATTGTTCAAAAAATTGTTCATATACGAGCTCGGCTCGCGAGTTATTCAACTCGATTTCCGAACGCTTGTACCTCGGGTTGCCCCCTTTTAAAGCGAAGCTCAAATGTATTTCATTCCGATACATCCGTTGCACTCTACGATAACAATGGAATCGTTTTGAAACTTTGGCCTCGTTGAAAGAGGAATTTTTTATTTAAACCTCACAGTTGCGAGAATTAAATACGCGCCTCGCAGTTTGGAAAGGTTTTATCGTTGTTTTTTTATTATTAATAAATGTATTTGAATAAAAAATCCACGATTTCCTTATACCAGTAAATTTTCACGAAACAAAAAAATCCCAAATCGGACGTTCCTTCCCGTCACTGAGCACATCTCTGCTCCTGAATAGATAACCAGTAGCTCGTCTCGCCTCGTCAACTGCGACGTCGAATTAGTACCTTCGTCTAACTTTGGCAACTCAAACAAAACGGCCAACTAACTCTCCTAACGAGCCAACGTCATCTTTGTCATCGTCGCAGCTCGACTATCTTCGAGAGCCATAGAGGTCATTAGAAGAACCGATGGGGAGGTAATGCGATTGGGATTTGCCAATGGCGGCGGAAGAATGGCGTGCTTCGATTGAGTAATTAGAAAGTTCGGCGAAATCCACAGACAGACAGGATTCAAATTCGCGAGCACGTCGTTTGAACTTTGCCGAAAAGACACTCTAGAATTGCCCAAACAGGCACGTAAATTTACAGGCTTTTCCATCGTTTGGTAAAAAAAAAAAAAAAAAAAAAAAAAAAAAAAAAAAAAAAAAAAAAAAAAAAACCAAATTCTCCTTTCCCTCGTTCGAGTTGACAAAGCTAATTAAACATTTCCTGAGCTCCGGGTGGCGCTGGAGCGTCGTTTTGTTTCGCATTAGAAACAAAAAGCCAGTCAAAGACACCTGCCGGGAAACTGACTACAATTGCCTCCACGACTGTTGTTGGAGCAGAAGAGCCCGTTGATGTATAATTTTCGCGCGACAAACTCCCCCCGATCTGTTGAATGTAACGCGCATAAACGCACCCAAGCACCCGCCGCCTCTCCGTTAACTCGATTTGTCTCGCGACTTTAGCCAGGAAAATTCACTTGGCGCGCGAATGCAAGCGTTTTCAATGCTTGAGTGAAAGTGACGGAAGTAACGTCTTGCAATGCGCCACTGTGCGCAGCTTAATAGATGAATTTTCCTCGAGACGTTCCTGACGGTATTAATTCGCGACTGATACGTGTTGGAGTAGCTGCGCGAATAAAGCCGAACTGCGACAGATGCATCGTTCGTTATGCGTGAAACAAAACTCATTTTTCTCCACATTTCGTGCAAACTAAACATGTATTATTCAATCAACGCAACTGCTACTCAATTGGACTGTGATGCGTCGCGACATTACATCAAGACACTGTTGGCTCCTCCGAGTAATTAGTGTTGCTCAAAGGGGTTGACAACCTCGTAATGCACGAGGTTGTTATGCTAATTACAGTATATACAATCAATTTCGGGGTGTTCATAATCTCTCTTCAATTTTATTATTTTATAGTAATAATAATAACAAAGGCTTCCTCATTTCCTGTAACAATACATCGATCCAAGAAGTTCGAAGAAAATTCATTAGTCCCTCCAATAATTTCCCAGTCAATTCCCGAGAACAAGCGATGAGCCGACGAAAGCTCTCCAAACTAACTTCATACGCGCGCACTGGATAATCCAAAAGTCCCAGGGAGTACCACCATCCGTACAGCCACGGGTATAGAAGTATCCAAAGAGGAGACGGGAGTGGCAGGAGCCTAATAAAGGACGGAAGCTGCTCATCTCCGCCGTGGAAGCCTGAAACGATGAATGTATATATATATATATATATACACCACAACCACATCGCCAGCACACAGGACTCGTTCGAAATTCCTCGACGTCCTCCCTCACATGCATGTACACGTCCTTTGCACAGACGCGTTGTACACGGTAAAGCCGAGAAGATTATTTTTTGCTCGAATCGATCTCACGAGCAGAGCAGAGTGCAGTGCAGAGGACTGGGGGGGTTATCCCTCGTTACTTCTTCCCCTTGCGTCTACCCTTGCGGGAAATAGTTTTGAGAAACCAAAGGGCTGACTTGCATTAGGCACAACGATCGAATCTTCTCCTCCTTCTCCTCTTGCTGTGTAAAGGCGCTTCCCTTCGACCGCATTCAAAGCACACAACTTGGCGAACTGCAAGCCGCAGACTGTGGTAGCGAAACACGCGCTTTATCCATCTCTTTTATGTACGTGTACACACAGACATCTCAGACACGTATACGAGCCTCCTGTCACTCGTACCGTGAAGAAAGGACGGATGATATAGCTACTTGCCACCTGTGAAAGAGGTGATCTACGGTTTAAACACACGTATCAAAGAGTGGCAAAACCATGCATGCACCACTACGTCACGCCACTTAACAATGAGGATAGAAGAAAGCGATGAAAGCACAATCTTTTTCTTGAGGCATACGATTAATCATTACTTATAGAACTAAGGGTTGATCTTGAAAATTGGGCCAGTGCCAAATTTGTACAACTCTTCAAATCATAAGTACCTTCAAATTGTGTTACCCACTTTGTCGTATTCATACTTTTCCAGCCTTTTCTGTTGTACTTCCGAAATCACGTCTAGTTGGATTGCGATAATATATCAATAATTAGCACAAAAAATTAGCTGAAATTTTGTTGACGTTGATAAACAGTACTCATGACAAAAAAGACCGTATACTGTAAAGTACACTCTACACTCCCACACTTATTACTTTATTGCTGCATAGTTTTATTATTCCTATATCTGTTGTTAATTGCCTTACCTTTTTGAACACTCGAGCACTAGTTTCTGGGCCTATTATTTTCAACGCAATCGCTCACTTTTGCTATTGATTACACTTGAAAAAGGAGAAAAAAATGAACACATAAGCTTCAAACTGTAGTACAGGTAAGTCAGTAAAATATGTACAATCGACGTTGATAAAAACATGTTGGATAAATATTAAAAAGCTGGTGAGTGATGTCATCTTTTTGATCCACATAGGCAAATGCATTTAGGTTAAATATATTTATCTAAGAGTTGTTTCATGTTAGCACATGTGAACTACTTTTCATCAGATAAGATAATGGTGATGAAGATGATACCTGGCATAAGCGAGATTTGCCGCGAAAACAGTGGAAAAGCAGGAAAAATAATGTATTGTTTCTTTCTCGTTTGCTCTTTGAAAAAATTGTATCAATTTGACCTACAATGACAATTTCAATCATTTTACTTCAGTTTTATTAACTTTAACAAATATTGTCGAGTAGTAAAATAGTTAATTTTTTATTACAAACCCACTCCATTGAAATGCCGTCGAATAGGTTAATCGTTCGGATAAATATTCACAAAACGACCACATGATCTTCTTTACGAGCAGCATATCTACTTACTTAAACAAATTTTTCACGAATGCAAACCAAAGGCAGAACAAGGAAAGAAAAAAAGAAAATACATTCCAAAAAAAGAAATCTAACGAGATTGAAACTTCCCTGATGCGGGGGGTGCAAAGTGCTTTTCAATTCCCGCTGCATCAATCGAAATAGAGATAAGAGAAAGAAAGGAAACGGGGGAGCGAGAAAAAAAAGGAGCCACAGGGTGTACGTGCAGCATAAATCAACCCACGCTCTTTCCTTTCTCAAAGCGCAAATTTTCCAAACAGCTCTTCATCAAACGCGGCAGATGTACCATATATCCGAGTTACGACTCGCGAATTTCGAAATCAACATTCACGTGGCATAAAAGGCTTGAAGCCTTCCACCACCATCCCCTGGACTGAAGGTGGATTTTAAAAGGAGCATCGAGGGAGCGAGGGCTCGACGCTCGGGCATCCGACAGAAGGGCAGAACGCACAGTCAAGCTTTTCAATCAGCTCGGTGCTTCCCTTTTATCCTCCTCTTCATCCTCTATTTTTCTCCCTCTTGTTCTATATTTCTTTTTTTCATATTTCAAGCCTCTTATGATATCTGCATTTTTTTTTTTCTTTTTTTTTTAAGCTCTGTTTTTTTTCGTTTATTTTGATCATTGGTGCTTCACTACACACTTTTAAAAGCTAATATTCAATATCAATAGCAGACATCAACTAGTACTCTAACTCCTCCTCTGAAAGGCAGTCAAATTTTTTTTAGACGAAAACTTAAACGAGCTTTTGTCATTAGTTTACTGTATGGTAATATTAACTAAATTTATGTCAGTAAATTAATTTCATAAATGTAAGTGCAGAAATATTATTATGTCAAAACAAAAAAAAGTTGTAATGGTCTTTAGCGTTTTTAAAATGAATTTTTTTAAATAATTCAACAGATCAGGTTCACTGTGCGTTTTGAGCACTTATTAATATTTTTTTATGATGCATATCTTAGTACCATCATTTATATTTTCCTTTTTTTTCTAAATCAAGAATTATGTCATAAAAGTGTAATTGTAATTACATTTTGTGAAAAAAATAAGAAATTTTTGTGGTAACTGTTTACAAACTGTTGATTTTTACAATTCGGAAATGTCATTTGAAATGTAATCTCAGTATAAACCAATCACATAACAGATAAAAGGATTTATTCAAAAATGTTCTCCTTATACAATGGATTCGTTTTTTGATTTCGATATTAATTACTCAAAACGAAAACACTTGAATTTTCTTTGTTCCCTTATATCAGTACACGACAAGAACGAATTGAAATAACGTACTTGCCGAATAAATTTTCTCCAAAGACTTGTCTCCAATATCTCATCGAATATTCAATGTTTTAGATTTGTAAGAGAACGAAAAATAGTTTTTGTCAAAAGCCATGTTTTAAAATTCGTACTTTTTTACGCACATGTCAAATATGTTTTCGTTCAAGTGAAATCAGTCTTAGAACTTGGATGTAACTAAAAACAAATTAAATTTTTAAGAAACGTAATTGTATTTCAAAATAACACGGTTTTTCTAAAATTCTCTGAATTATACAGCAATTTAACTTTTGTATTTCAAAAGTGTTCGGGGAAAGCCCAATCACTAGTGATGCTTATCTGCCTCTCTATGCAATCAAAAAACTGGCAAGGTATTTAAAGAGATCCGAAATCATTCAAGTTCTCTAGTCATGAATTTGGTTCAACTCAGTAGCGAGATCATTTCGAGGTGTAAACGTAATAAGAAAAATTAATGATATGAAATTTCTGCTTGTTATAATAGCTGCTCTGCTGCTACTTTTACTGCATGCTTGTGCAGGTAAGAATATGTTTAACTTTTTGTTTAAGAAAATTTTTATCAGAAAAAATGTATTAACACTTTTTTTTAAATAAAATTTAGTGCTTTTCAAAATGTATATTAATAAGTAAAAACTTCAAAGTTGGCTTTGTTTCACAATGTTTTATTATTCGCAGACAGCTGTTTCGGCAGTTACGCCATTGTCAGATGGTGTACGTCGAGCAATAATAAAACATTATGAAACAAAGCCAACTTTGAAGTTTTTACTTATTAATATACATTTTGATTCGAAATGTTTTACCAACGCCCAAGCGAGAAATCAATTAATAATATTAGTGCTTTTGTTAGGTTTTGTGTCTAAGTGCTCCACTTTAAAGGGATTTTCGTGTGTGCGTGATTGCTTGAGTCAAAAAAACTCCGTAGCTATCTTGTACTAGTTTAAACAAATATACATAAGGGTTTTTTTTCAACTGTACTAGGTTAAAGTCCCAGTTATTGCGAGCAGGATAATGTTTGTCCTCCCACTTAGTGATTTTTCCATTTGCAAACAAAAGACGATTAAAAATTTATCCATAAACTTTCTGAGAAACTTAAATCCACAGGAATTGAGGAGCCATGGGATATCGAAGGCACTGATCAGCCAAAGTACGTCGTGTGGATTGAGAGAAAATTAAATGACATCGAAGACCCAATACACCTATGTAGTGGAACTATAATTGATGACTTCCATATTATTACTGCTTCACATTGCATCTTTGGCTTCGACAACGATCAATTGCTTGTACGCACCAATCCATGGGAATCTAATCCGATTATTTATGATAACGTGGTAAAATCTACTTTTTACCCGGATTACAAAAACTCTAGCAGCAGTTTTCACTTAAACGACATAGCTATAATACAGGTAATGTCTTAGTAATGACTCGATATTTTTTCGTCACTTGATAGGTACATATTTTTTATAATTCTGACAATTATAAATAACATATTCACGCGAATTGACAGGTGGCCAAGGGCTTCGAAGACGATGGTACTACAAGTCCCGTTAACATACCAATTAATTTACCAGACTATGACGACGACACTACAGGATGGTCACTCGATAAGTGCAACATAATTAGGTCTGCTGATATACTAACAGATACACACATATGCATAAGCTCAGGTGAAGGTAGTGGTTTAAAATGGAACGTAAGTTTTACGTGACGTATTTCAACGATTTTAAATGATATTAAGCACAATTCGTTTTTTGTTTTGAAAATAATACAAATTCAGTCTCACGTTGAGATGGGATTTTTCCCCTAATCTTTGTAGAGTGTTAGAGTTGTAGCATAATAATACATAACGCAATCTAATACAAAGTTCTCTAACTTACATAATTATACTGTAGGGCAATAATTGAATCATTTATTTTGAGAAAACAAATATTTTTATCGGGATCTTCTTACCTGTAGACTGACCTCGTTTTTCAATAAAAGGTACTGTATCATGCATTAAAGGGTATTCAATTGACTTTTACAGGCTGATGTTGGAAGTCCTCTGCTTGACAAGTCAAATGATGTTATTATTGGAATCCGTATCGAGAAAAAGGATGACTCAAAAAAATTGACTGCATTGTACACTAGAGTTTCATACTTTTTGGATTTCATACATGAAATCTTAAATGGTAAATAGTCGAATAACAATTCTTAGATTTAGGAAAAATTTAATAACTTCATTAAAAAATACATGCATTGATTTATTTCTGGCAACTATAAAATGTTTTAAAAAATGTTCCAAATGTACATTTTAGAAAATCACTTAAGTTTATAAATACGTAAGGTATGGTCCCAGTTAAGTAAGCTCAAAACATTTTTATCAAAATTTTAATTAAAAATAAGCTGTTTTGCAAAGATTTTTCAAAATAGTTGGCAGAAATGTCCTCACCCACTATAACAACGTTTACTGATATCGGTTTTGTAAGAGGTTCTAAAAAATTTAAAGATTGTAATGTCGATACGTTTTTATGTACAGAAGCAGCTTTGACACGATTTTGCGCTCAGGACGATTATCCAAAATTCATCGTTTCCATCGAAAAGATAAACAAAAAAAGGCGTATACGTCTATGTGGAGGTGCCATAATCGACAAGTTCCACATAATCACCTCGGCCCATTGCATCTACGGTTTGAAAAGTTCCCAGCTTCGTGTACGCACTCACTCGATCAAGGAGAAATCATGCAACTATACGATCCTCTATGACAATGTTGTAGAAACTATACCTCACCCGGATTACCCAGACACCAATCCTTATTTAAACGACATAGCTATATTGAAGGTAATGTATCATTAACATGATTAACATGGTTGTTTTTGCCTGTGCAGAGCCTCCTCAATATTAGACCTTAAGTTTTTTTTGTTACATCACAAATATTTAATCTTGGTTTTTTATTTTTTTATAAAATCGGAACTACGTACATGAAACATCTCAGATTTCGAAAGGTTTTGACTTGGACAGTAACAGCAATGTAAAAGAAATTAATTTACCTACGCTAAGCACGAGCGTCCCAGATGATGTACTGTTTTATACCAATTTTGAGAAAAATAATTATTCTTATGTTATCTATGGAAGTATAGTTGTTCCAACCGAAGATTGCAAGATCTATATATCCGTTCAAGTAACCAACAGTCACATTTGCACCACTGTAGAAAATAATGATGGTCGACAATGGACCGTAAGTTTTAATTGATATACAAACAAAAAAATTTTTTACTTTTCTTTTTTTTTTTTAATCAAATAATCTGCAACTTTTTTCGTTACGTTGCACATTAAACATTTTTTTTACAGGATAACGAGGGAAGCCCTTTGTATGATATAAATGATAACATCGTTGGAATTCGTATCAAAAAAAGGAATTCAAAAAAAAATTTGCCTGGATTGTTTACCAGAGTCACATCTTATTTGAACTTTATTCACGAAGTATTATACGGCGGACGCAAGGAGGGTCAAGACAAGGTACTCAACGAGTTATGAAACTCAACGACATCTGATAATATGATGTTTTTATAATGTTTTATTAATTTTGATGATTACCTTTAAGGGCCATCATTTAATCCTTAAATTTTCTTAGAAACATTCATTATCTAGAAAATATCAAATGAAAAATTTTTCTTAAATATTGAGGCATATGTACAGCTAAGATTGAAAAACAGCTTCGATAACTTAACTTTATCAATTACAAACAACTTTTCTTTCTTTTTATTTTAACAACATTTAAAAGTTTATCCAACCAGTCACACGTCCTCTATCTTGTAATAATAGCTTAGATTAATAACGAACAATATTTATATCTGTCTAGTAGTTCATTTGTGTTAGGATGTCTATTAAAGGATATCTTTATTATAACAGTGTACGTACATCATTTTCAAAAAAGTGTAATGTAATGCTCATAATCCTGATTAAGAATCACGTATGAGGGTACTGAAAAGAATAGCCCGTAGGTAATAATTTAATTGTTCTCGTATACATTGCAGTTAACGTCATCAACGACAAGTTATTAAATTAAATTTCAAAGACCTAAAAATATACTGTTACCACAAGAATATCTTAATTAAAGATCAAAGATCTCGAATGAGGAGAATAAGCCTCAACTATTACACAGCTACCCAAATACTCCCTTAAACAAGGCAGTTGTATCTTGTATCGCATTACGAGAAATGCGGGCAACGCGCGTATGAAGAAACTAATCAAGTGTGGGATATGAACGTGATGTTCGTGTCAGTCTCGGAAACACGTATTCCTTTTTTTTTGCTCCGCGATGGACATCTGAAAAGTGGGAATTATAGGCGTGAACGAAGTCGAGTTTACCCGTGACAAGAGCACGTGTGACTTCTGCCGTCCCCACATGTGTGCATATATTACTGTCACTCAACTTTTTTCCACGAGTGTGTTTTTTAAATTAAAAAAAAAAAAAAAAAAACTCAGAACGAGCAGACGATGACGCAGCAAGGAAAATGTGTTAGAAAATAGTTTAATACCGAGAAGTAAAAAAAACTTTGATTTATACTCGTACTTAGACATAAATAAAATTTCGTCATTCCGTTGTAATATACTAATTTTCATGTCCAACGACGAGATCGAAATGATCGTCCGTCCATAAAAACTGTGCTACGAAACCCGATACGCGTAGAGCTTAAACAACATTATTTATTGGTCAATGGCAAAAAAAAAATCCACAAAAAATGTTGATCCTTCGTCGTAAAAGCCGACGTTTCGGCCAGAGCTCAGCCAAGCCAAAAAATATAACTTTTACGATCGTAGTCCTAATTTACAAGTTAAATTTTGATACATTTAATACAGCAGCGGCGTCGACTTTTTAAAATTTCAATCGCCAAAGCGACACCAGCGGCAGCGGCTCGCCGTTACATGCACTTTTAATTTAATCGCTCGGCTCGAGTGATGCGCGCAATATATATTTATCCTCTTGCAAAAAAGACGAAACCAAGCCCGAAAAATAATAATAACATCATCCACGTGCAACTTAATCTCCTCATTTGGGCTAATTTAACGAACGCAAAAAAAAGAGGACAGCTCCCGAATAGCTCGAGGAGACGGTGCACTTTACGTACCGAATTAAAAGGTAATAACAATGGAGGGAAAAATAAGAATCAGGGCTCGGGGCCATGCTCCCTTCATTTGAATATTACAGACAGCCTTTTACGACTCCATCAATATCACGGGCCAATCGCACGGAGATTTTATACCTCAAAAGAGAAAATATACAATAACCCAGCAAAACTGTCGCTAATACCCGGTATGCGCTCGTGAATATCGGAATAATCTCACCTATAAAAATGGTAAAATCCCCTTGCATTGCACGTATATATTAATTTAACGATTAACCCATCCCGGTTTGACGGGCCAATTTTCCGGAATACCATCAGTGCAGAGCTTGCGCAGAGCAGCCCGAGGCGCGCCTTGGTAACCGAAAAAAGAGGAACCCCGATAAACTTATCAAAAATAAGAGAGGCGTCGTGTAATATTGGAGCCCTCCCCTGTACCTACAGCCCAATTGCCGTGATCCTGGCGTGCAATACTGCACGCGCTTGCAATGGCTGCTGCGTTTGGTATATACGTATATACATCAACTGCTTGCAGGTGCGGAAAACAAGTGGGAGGGTAACGTCGGCCGCGGTGGCTTGCCTCTTATTTAGGATGTATTTTGCATTAATTATTCAAATGAGGTCAAGCGGTGTATATATATATATGGTGTCTGTGCGGTGGCGCGCCGGGATTATCATAAATTTGCCGAGAGCCGCGCCTGTGAGCTTCCACGTCTGGGGTGTAAGAGTCTTATGAAGCGACGTTGTTGGCGGAGGAGACGGACGGTGCCTCTTTGTATTACTGTGTATACGATCCGCGGGACTCTGATGCTACAGTGTTTGTTTCGTCGGCTCTTTACTGCATATGCATGCGGTGGAAGACTACGAGTGGTGTTACTTTGCAAAATTATACAGAGAGTAATATTAACTATTTTTTTTTTTTCAATCATATTTTTATCAGTGTAAGGGAACAGGTATGTTTCTGCACTACACCATATAAAGATAATACGAGATTTAGGCCAATATTAAATTTTTCTTTAGAAACATCGAAAACATAAATATTGGCTTCGATTGGTAATTTTTTTGAATTTTAAATCAATGTATTTATTTGTTTGAATTCATAGATTCGAAGGTTAATGAGTTCAAAAGTATATTGAATAGATCTATAATAATTGCACTAATCTTAATATTTGATTCTTTGACTATTAGTTTTCATTCTTCTATACAGCGTTGATTTCTTATTTCATTTTTTTTATGTTTCATTCTCTCTTTGACTCTTTTTTTTTACACAACCAAAAAAAAATACATTAGTGAAAAATGGGAAATGTTGTCTGGAGCAAAAGTAGAGCTTACGTTACGTTGCATAGCAAGCTAAATATGAGCATTGCAGTAATAGAGGTATAATATGGCTCATCCGGAGTCGATACTTTACACCTCTTTGGAGTCGGAAGTCTTTCCGAGGCGTATGTGCCTCTCTGTTTAGTCAAATTTATTCTGATCGCCCGAAGCATGAGGTAGTGCAGACGGGTCTGTTGAACTCTTATTGTAGCAAGACGACAATACACACACGCCGGAAAGGTGTGTTTGAGTACTGTCATCCCCATCGACATCTTCTTGCCCCAAATACGTATTCATTATTATTTGTCACACACATTTTTTCCTTCATCGTATAATTTTGTATGCAACTATATGCTTTTACTTAATAAAAATTATTTAATAAACTAAATGACACAACAAAAAAAAAGTTTGTAAGCACAAGGAAAACATTGTTTTGTTCAAAAATATTTTTACAAGATATTTTCTTTTGACTCGGGTTAATTTCATTAATTTGAGAAAACAAGCGGATAAGACGTAAAATATATTGAAGTTAGAGTAACTTAGAAATGAACTTTTAAACGGTGAACACGTTAAAAAGGAATGCAAGCTTCATGAATACAAGTGGAAACTGAAACGTGAAATAAATGTTTCGACAGCCGTTCGAGTGACACAATGAAGGGTGTAAAGTGTACATTCGATGAATATCCGACGCGCGAAAATTTATTCCTGGGTACGTAGAATACCGTTGATTGCAAAAAAACTGTCCCTCTATTGGTGTCAATTAAAGTTTCATGTAGCTCTTGGATTATGCCTGGGATCCAGTTATTTTTTCAAATGTGCAAGTTTGATTGTTGATGGAAAGAAATTCATCCATAATAATGAAAAAAATCACACTGTTTACTTTCGGGTACTCAATCAATAGTCAATAAATCAATCCACAAAAAAATCAGAGACATCATTCAGATGATTTATTTTTCTAAAAATCGCGTGAAATATCAATGGACGTTCTTATGTTGATACAGAAAAATTTACAATCTACAGTGTTACCTTTAATCAACAAAAGTCTTAGGCAATCTTGTAAAAACACATCGAGTCTTTAGAAATGACGTTGATTAGACAGCACATGACACTCCTCGTGCACTTAGTACGGATCAGACTTTTTTGCATTTATTTATATTTATTTTTATAATTTTCAACAACTAATCTGTTTAGAATCGCATAATCTTTTTCATGTCACTGTTTTCTTTTCATATTTCAGCTTCAAGTATAAGTTTTCATCCAAATAATTCAATGATTAGGATTCACTACTCTCCGTAGAAGCCAAGTTAAAAACTTCAAATTCAACATCGTTTGTTTCAATGGTTTTTTCAGAAACCCCATGCTGAGAGTTTGAGAATACCAGCGAATTATATTGTGATGAACTATTGGCCTCACTCTGGATGAAATGTCACTCTTTACTTGTACCGAATCATCAAAAAACGCGCTCGGTACATTAATTTACTTTCTCCACGATCCACACCCTACATACCCATAGCCGAATAAACCAATCGAACCGCAATTTAAAAAAACATTTTAATTCATGCAACCCATCGATACCACTTTAAAATCACCCATTCCGCGTAACGAGAGCATAAACCCACGAACGTACACCGGCTTCACGCCATTTTTATTATTACCACCATCATCATTACCATACGTATTTCCCTTGCCGGGGTCCCGAGCATTATCCGATGTCCATCCGCGTTTGCATTCTTACACTTTTCACTCCCCAACGTGTACAACATTCGTTCGGAACGCGCGGCCGGGAGCACACGCATGTTAAATATACCCGTACGCGCGAAAAACCAGTTCCTCCCGCGAAATTATAACCATCGTAAGACGCGAAAGAGCAGCGCTTATTATAATGTTGATCTTGTAGCAGTGCGGCAACAGCAGCTTAAGATACCCGTCGTCGTCGTGCGCATGAATATTTATGCGATATCTCGCTCTGGTGTCCTGAGCACTGGTTACTTTGAGCAAAAAAACAAATTTATAATAATAATAATGAGAAAAAAAGTACATAAACATTTTCCTTTACTAGAATGTACACAAGTACATGGACGGCGATTCCAATGTATATATTATATACGCGTATCAATTAATAACTCGCGATTAACGCGCCGGGAGGGCGAGGGCAGCAGGGCCCGTAATGAGATACGCATTATACACCCATCGGATCGAGCGCAAGGACAGCTTCGCGCGCTCCATGTACACCCGGAGGATTGATAAAGTAGTTAAGTTTAAGCGCGCACTTGTAAATTCGCGTGCCGCGCGCTGTTATAATCGATCGTGAATTCACAGCGTTATACCGCTCGCGATACACATCGCGCGCCCCTACGCCCTCTTGTGTACACATATATACCCAGTGGTTGTATACACGATGGCGATGGCTTTCGTCGACTTGGCCTTAAAGGGTTCGTTATTAAGGCTCCTATGGGTATCAATAAATTTCAGACTCCCTTCTTTACGAGGGTACACTTGGAAATTTTTCATTCAAGAAAATGGACAAGGATACCTACATATGCATTCAAAAGGAGCGTACACGTGTACTTTTACGTTCCGTAAACTGCACGTATACAATCTCGTTAGCGAGTCAGTGAAATTGAAAATTTAGGGCAGATATTTCAATTACACGGTGGCGAGAAAAAAAAATAATAAATTTAAGCCGGGGACCATAAAAATTCAAATGCGTAAAGTACACCTTGGCCTTTTCGAGGCACTGAATACAAGAGCCGCTACCGCGCGCGAGATGGGAAAACTGATACAGCGACATTTCGCGACCAAGTTTCCGAACTTTTAATAGTCTTGGCTCGAATATGGATATAACGGCGCGGCGGAAGCTGCCCTGTAATATCTTGGCGGGTGAAATTGACTCTTAATTTTTTTACTCGAAAGTTTTTAATTGAAATAAATGTTCGAGAGCACCGTGCTGTGGTGTATACATAGTGTACACACCGAGAAAAGATAGAGCAAACCTCAACCTCGATGGTAAGTTAAATTAAATTCAAATTCTGGTGAAATTTCTTCGGTTTGTACGATTCCAAATTTGTATCCGAACAAGATGAATAGTGGATTTCTTGTGGGAGCGCGAATCTTTTCCATCCGACTTGAGAAAACTAAAGACCTTTTTCGATATTTTAATATTTAAATATACTCACATTTTACTACATTGTAAAGTGGTATGTATACAACCAGATTAAACGATTAGTGAAAAAACCACATTGAACCAGTCAAAGTTATTATTTCAAAGGTTAAAACTTACGGAAAAATTCCATCAGCGTAACTATCCATGTGCTCAGCTAAACAAGTAAAAAGTAAAAATACTGACGAGCACAACTCTACTGAATTCAAAACGAAGTATCCAAAGTTACAATAATCCCGTACTTTGCACTACCTTATACAAAAGCGTAAAAAATCTGGATAGCATAAAGAAGGTAACTCAATGGACAGTGAAAAATAAGGGGGAGCTACTCGAGAATCCTTAGTGTTGTGAGTATATATGTACCAATTTTTTAAACTTTTTAGGAGCTCTTTCTCAAGTCGATTTACGAGTTCGTTCGTTATACGGTATACAACTGTTTGTATGATGCATGTATCGAGAAAAAAGAAAGAAAAAACAGGAGTTCAAAGAGGAGAGTACGCGCGCACATGTTTATTTTGAACTTCTGATAAGTTTCAGCTTCCGTCAGTACCAAATGTGTGGAGATGAAAGCGAAAAACTGGTATGTATTATTTTTGCATGGGTGTGTGTACGATACGTTTGATACGGTCGGAATTGCATGATACACGTGGTAAGTTGAAAGGAAAACTGTTTATTCAATCGCAAGGGGTTGGAGTAAAAAGAAAATTTATAGAAACTACAAGAGGAGTTTCAACTTTTTTTTTTTTTTTTTTTCCTTTCATCATAAAGTTAGGACTTGAAAAAGAATTTTTTTTTCAATTTTACCATCAGGGCTGAATAATGGAGTGAGATCATTGCATATTTTATACTTGGAAGTTTTAACACTGGGTAGGACAATTTTCTCTGTTAATGATAAAAAAATTCACGACAAAAACTAAAAGAAGTTATCTAACTTTTTTCTTGTTTTAATTTTTTCATCAAGAAGTAGGTAGGTACATTCTTCCTTTTAATTAAAAACAAGCAACTTGTCATTTATACAGAAATGAATATAATAGTACTTTTTATTTACTATACGTTTATTTTACGTGAAAGTTTAGTTTCGTTGATAGAGTCAGAGTTTCAGTCCGTTCGTGTTGAAATAGTAATATAGATAAACAGTACAGTATATCAAAAAGTGAAAATATTCAAACAGCAAAACTCATTTAATTTTTAATGTTATTTATATTTTATTTGAAAAAAAAAATATGATACGCATGTAATTGTTGTATAATATAAGAACAGTCAAGTTGAAAGGAACTTAAAATAAAACAAAAAAAATCGCACTATAACGAAATTAAAACACATATTTTTTAGATTTCTCTGGGTAGAAACTAATCTTGCACATTGGCATACCAACTACGAACATCAAACAAAAGCCATTTAATAAAGTATCCCAATAACAGAGACGAAAACGATTTCACAAACTCGAATTCACTCCTACATAGTTCTTCTTATCGGCCCCTGAGAGTTAATGCAAAGTCCCTCGAAAGAAAAAGCAAAAAAATTGTTGTATCGCATTGAACTGATTGTCTTTCCACTTAATGATAACAAGCATATCAGGTATGTATACGTTGGCTCGTTCCTAACAACCCCCGGAAAAATATATCTGATGCGCTTAAAGAATATTATTAACATTGTTTTGTTCGAAAATATTTTTACAAGATATTTTCTTTTGACTCGGGTTAATTTCATTAATTGGAGAAAACAAGCGGATAAGACGTAAAATATATTGAAGTTAGAGTAACTTAGAAATGAACTTTTAAACGGTGAACACGTTAAAAAGGAATGCAAGCTTCATGAATACAAGTGGAAACTGAAACGTGAAATAAATGTTTCGACAGCCGTTCGAGTGACACAATGAAGGGTGTAAAGTGTACATTCGATTAACACTGATATTCCAGTGTCCCACCATTCAATTTTTAATCAATGCCTGTCCGTTAAAAGCCGCATATTTGAATGAAACACGCGATCAGGAAATTAAAAACGTTGAAAGCCACATGAACGACGATTTGAATTCTTTTCAAATTTTATTTTTTCATCCAATTGTTTTTCGCAAACATCGCACATCAATTATTATAAAATTACTAAACCCGTTCCCTCGATGGACTGAATGACGAACCAACAAAACAAACAAAAAACATATATTAAAAAAAAGCCGTAAGAAAAAAAAAGCAAAGAGACGAGAAGAGAGCAAACGCGTCAGCGAATAAAGGAGATAGGCAAAAAAGAGAGAAGAAGCGCAGAGCAGAGCTCGCGCACGAGTGGCGCTCGATTGTTCGACTAACCGAAAAGCTAAGTACACACACGTGCACCGCGCCCTGTCACACACACACACACTCGGAGGGAGGCTATAACAGCTGAAAGCGCTTTTCAGCAAGCCCGCTCGGACGTAAACAAATTACGGCTGGCTACAGCCGCGCGCCGTGCAAGTGCAAGCAGTGGAGTTTTAGGTACATACATACCTACCCCTTCGTACCTACTCGTATAAGCGAAGCAGAGAGGGGGGTACCCCGTGCAAGAGCAGCAGCAATGGGTATATCCACTCTCTGGGGCCGAATGAATAGATGGACAGGCCTGAATTATCTACAGGTGCGGGTGCATCTCTAGTCCTTTTCTTTTTCTCTTTTTATTTTTTATATATTACAATACCGGAGCTGGATATCGATTCAAAGCCACGAACACACAGTCTCAGGGCTGGAGCGCGCGGATGTGCGGATGAAAGCTAAATATGGGCATTATGTTTTCGCTGAGCTTTCATGCGCAAAGGCTGGTACTAAGTGGTGTGTACACAAACGCGTCTGGAGTGCAGTATCACGTAACGGTTCCTTCGCGTGCACACCACTTTTATCTTTTCACAACAGCTACGCGATGGCTCGTTTGGTCGTCAATTTTATCGTGGGAAGCCGAGTTTGAAATTTACTTTCTTGGTCAAGTGGGGTGTGCTGGGACATATTGTTATTTGTTTTCATCCCTTTGATACGGAGATTTTTATTGAGTTAGAAACGCTTAAATTGGAGTGAATGATCATTTTTTCAGAGTTCAGTATGCGTTGATTATATAAATAAATAAAAAATTCTTTGTTACAATTTTTAGACCAAATCGATAGATTTTATTTCGTTATTTGTACGGAAACATGTACGCAAAATCCTCTACCTTAGTCGAAAAGCATATAATCCCGATGAAAGCTCGGAAAAATTTTAAGGCAAAACTTAGCCTTTGCACGTCGAAAACGGAACAACGGCCGATCGCATTCATTCCGATTTCTCGAAACTAAAATATCCGTCCAACATATCGAACTTCGATGTCCGCCCTCTTGCAAGTAACGTACGTTAAAAGCACGCCCATCCTTCCTCGCAAAATCGACCCACTCCTACCCCTCTTAGGCAACCTTTAAAAAAAAAAAGATTTGCTCGCACGAATTTTTCCCTAGTTTTATGCTTGCTGAATTTGTTTTTTCTAGGGCTGCTTTTTTTTTATTTGGCCCGTACTTTCGATCTATCGATAGATTTGCGAGGTAATTTAGAGAATGCCTCCGTTTTCCATTTACTGTACGGAATGGTGGTTTTTATTTTTGGGACGACAAACTGCGATTCTACTCTCAGTTGGGTAGGAGTGTTTTGCATTGGTGAATAGATTTACCGTCCTAAAGACCCTTTATTTTTCCATAGTCTGTAAACTGCAAGAAAAAGAAGAAAACAGATTCAAGTTACTTTGGGTTGCAGTGCTTTCAACGCTACAACTTTGAGTAAATTTTTCGTTATAAAATAAATTCACATTATCTTCCAGTTTATTTTTCTATTTTTGAGTATTGTATTTATGCATCACGAAACTGCTCAGTATCTCCTGAGGCTCAGTAAGAAGCTTGGATTTATTGTTGATAATCAAGTGGAAAACATCATCTTATTTACTTTACAATTGAATTAATTGACACACCTGCTTTTCCTTTTTAAATTATGTGAAGCCCAAAAACTATTCATCCAACGTCCTAATCTCATATAATACTTACGCCATACACACTTGGAAAAAAAAAAAAAATCTGACGTAATCGAGGTGGCCCCTGGTATGGCGTGCTACGTGCTTGTTCGGAAAATTTATTACACTACTTGAGCGCAGTCTCCTACTCTTCCTGTTTCGGAAAAAAAAAAAAAAAAAACTCAAGAGATGTATATTTTTTAATACTTGTGTACGTACGAAGTGTCTCTTGTATACGTCTACCTTTGTACTTGAATGATTGATTAAAAAAATACTTTAAAAAACAATGGCTAGATGTAGAAAAACATGCATAATTATTCATAACAAATAGATATCAGTCAAATGGTCAAAAAGTATTTTCCACGTTTTTCAATGACACATCTTGCCAATATTAATTATTTTGTTTTCAGCAAAACCTTAACATCTTTCGTGATACGTACAGTTCTATGATTATATCAAATAACGCCGTTCAATTTAATAATGAATTTCATGTTTGAAATCTAATATTCAATAGCACCTCGAAAGAAAACTTGTCGAATACAAATTCATGTAAATAAACGAGTCCGGAGATCAGTTAGTGGCACAGCTCTTCCGGTGTATATTCTCAAGAAGTGTCAAGCAATTAGCATGTTCCTGCTACTTTTTGAATTATCACCAAAGTATATTTTTTTTCGAAACGTCGTGTACGGCCCCACTAGCGAAGAATAATGGAAACAAGACCGGATTGGGCTAATTATCGTCATCTTGGGAGGTGTGAAGCCTACGATTAGATTACCTCGCAAACTCTGTCCTCTCGTTAAAAAAAAAAAATCCGTACGCAACAAAAAAATAAACACCTTCAGATGCATAACATCTCGGAGCTATTATTCAAGCGGGCTATAAAAGTCGTCGTCGTCGGACGACACCTCGATCCGATCTCTCTATCTGCCATGTAACACACTCGTGGCCCTGTCATTAATATGCGCGCGTACTCGTGAGATCGAGGAGAAAAAGAAAAAAGTAGAAAGTCAGAGGGAAAATTTACCGGCCAATAAAAGAAATCGTGAACACTTTTTTAAATGCAGTGCGTGGAGTCGCGCTCCCCTTCTTCTCCCGCTAATTAGACGCTATCGCTTTCCCAAGGCACGTAGCGTCCCGCGCGCGGTTGCGGTGCACCAGAACAAAGACGCGCCCGTCCCGCGAACGAAATAAAAAAAACACACACACACTGTCGACGTGAAAGCGAGCCCTTTTCCCTTCCTCTTTTGTGCCGAGGAGAAGAAAAGCCGCCCCCTTTAGGGCCTTTTACCACCTTTCTTTTTGGAACGGCGCACCGCAAAGAAACAAAAAGGGTTGCAAAGAGGAGGGTTGCGTTTTCTCTTTTCATTTTTGGCTCGTTGCTGAGCTCGCACACAAAAAAGTTTGTTTGCGGATGGCACGGCACACGTGAGGGTATCCCGTTTATTTCGTTGGGTAACGCTCGGTGGCGCGAGTGTGTTGGAAAGATGTTTCGAAAGAAATTTTTGTGTTTACTCCGCTCCTGCGGGGACTTTTGCATTCAGTGCACAACGTAGTGGAAACCTTTTTTTTTTCTTCTTCTTCTTCTTCTTCGCAAGTACTCGTTTCATTAATCTTTTGTGCGAGGAACAATAAAATACACTGAATGTGAGATTCTGCTCCAAATTCATAGCTTGTTTGGGAGCAAAAAATTATAATTGAGATGGCTAGGGGTAATTGTGAACGGAAACAAATAAAACTTTGAAAAGTTGTATCTGTAGGTACCTCCGAAATTAAAAAAATAAAAATACGAAATAAAAAACCAATACAATAAGCCTAACGCGATTTATGTACAGGTTTATGAATTCAATCAAGTGGCATTCACAAAAACGTAGTTCAATTTATTTCATGGTCAATTGTTACCAAAATATTTGAAATCGGAGATGATGAAAGGACGCGACACAATTTTACACAATTTCTTTCTCAATTGCAATCATTTATCTACATGTAAAACTTCCGTGAAAATGTCAATACCTATACGTAAACGTACTCCATACTAATCCAAATTCCACTGCATGCCACGAATCGATCGGTAGAAAAAAAAGTCCCTAATCACTCCCCTATGAGCCCAGCTCGCGCAGCATGGCCGTTCCCGCATACACGAGGCTCGTCGTTCCTCTTCATTTGTCCACTCAATAAATAAAACGACGCTAATGCGTTTTATCGCGCTCCGCGCCTCTCCGAAGGAGTAAAACGAGCCGCCGAGAGGGAAAAAGAGGGAAGAGGAGCCCCGAGGGTCGCCCTCCCGATGATGAGGCTGCTCTCAAGAGTGGATGCTGGTGTAAATTTTAGGTCGCGCGCACACCAACACACAGGTACACGAGATTATACTATACACCGCTTTTTCTCGTATTGGCGACGTCTCTATACGGTCGCATTCTCGAATTATCTGGCGACACGTGTTCCGCTACACATATTTCTGGACCGAGTGGATAATTGAGGCCCGATAAGCCATCTGTCCCATCGTTTCGTTAATTTGTTTTTCTCGTCATTTTTTTTCCTTTCTCTTCGTGTGCGTGAGTTAATTGGTCGTTTGCCAGGGAGACGAATTTATTTGGATACCGCGTGAAATTTGGATGTTTCTGGAGATGCTGCTGATTAGGATCTCATCTTTCGCGGAATGTGTTCAGAATATACATAGGATGGAGTCTTGGATATACTTTTTTTTTTCTCAAGTGATGATTATTTTTTATCGGCTATCGTTAGAGTTGAATTTGATTGCGGTGCAGTAATATTGTAATTTTTGTGAGAAAATTCTGGTAAGGTCATTTGGTACGTCTTTTACAAGATTTTATAAAGACATGAAGTCATCGGAATTGATGGTAATCATCACGTTCCGATGAATTTGGCGTGTAATCCATGTGGCAGTAAATCCTCACGTTTACGTATAATGACAAAGAACAGTTTTTTCGCCTTGAATACTTTTGACAGACCTTTGGAATATTCTCATGGATGATCATATATGGTCAGTAAATACGAAATTGTTGCCTGGGGGCTAACTTTATTTTTTTTTTTTTAACAAAGAAAGGGAAACTTGCCTGTGAAATAAAACAAGCTGTAAAATCATCGAATTCTTCCCTCTTTTGCTAAAAATAAAGTCGTCCGGTTTAGTTTGCCTAAAACACCTTATAAACACCTTTTTATACCACAAAAATTTATAGTCGGATCCAAGATGGAGAGAAACGAAAATCGTGGTAAAGCTGTTTTTATTTTTTTTCTTTACAAAGACGATCCCACACGCACAAATGTAGAATCAAGGCTTTTTACAGATACGAAATAAAATAAAAACGAAGGGAAAAGAATGCCATTAATATACGAACCAACACGTTCACGCTTCATCCGGTTCTTCGGTTTCCTTCCTACGCGCGTTAAAAAAACAGAAGGCAAGACGAAATGAAGATGTTATTTCACGACACGGGTATAATAAAAATCGTAAAAAAAACTTGATAGTCGAAAAAGTCCCCCAGAGATAAATAATCCATACGAAGTATAATTTAAATCAACGCCTACCTACTTATGGGTGGAGTGTAACTTCTCTAGTACAATACTTCATGTAATGTACTCAGACTTGGCACTATTACCTACTTGATAGATTTTTCGACACTTGGAATAAATTTTTTTTTAATTATGCACTTTCTCGATAAAAATTTATTTTCTATTACTTCTCATAATACAATACTAAACGGTGCGAAATGTTTTTAGGGAATAAATTATAGTTTTCGGTATTTTTCAAGTAATGTTTTGTTGAGACTTTTTTTCAATATTTGTGTTATCTCATCAAGTACCTTTTTTCCATATTTTACTATCTCTTTATTATCATGTCAAATCAGAAGCAACTTTATAAGACGTATACTATACACACAAAATCGACCACAAATAAAATTCAGTATCAGTATGACTTTCATACAAATGGCACAGGTACACTCGGAAAAAGAAACCCAATCAAAGCCCACATAAACCGGGACGCCGCTGAACCCGGCAAATTCCAACATCGAGGCGCTAGTTACGTCTCCCCATTCTTTAATTCTCGCCTTGCAAAACTATCAGGTCCCCCAATCAGTCCAAGGGCGCAGCGAAACAACAAACGGAGCACCGCCGCCTCCCCGCTCTTTCCATCAAACTTTTGATTGCGGTTCCCCTCCCGAGCATTTCCATAATCTCAAGACGCTCGCGGGAGAGAAAGAGCGAAATCAGCCACGCGAGACGAGACTGATGTACGAGATCCCCGGCAGTCATCGTAATGAGCCTCGCCCTTTATAATATACACGCCGTGCACGTATAACGCACACACACATACATTCGCGGATTTCCCGGTGGGAGAGCAGCTTTGATTCGAGACCGATCGCCCCGAAGCTCCTCCGCTGGTTAGCATCTTATTTCGGGCAGGGTATACAGTCTTCTCCCCCTTCCCGCCACGGTTTATTATTTCCGCGTCAGTCATCCTTTAAAGGCACACCAGCGCGGGCCTTTTGCGGGACGTACATAAGAGCCGCGACGTCGCTGATGTGATTAATTTTTGGTTTCGACGACTCTTCCTCCGCGAAAACAATTTTAGCGCGCGTTTGAACAAAGTAATGTATATATACAGGTACATCGGGCCGAGAAATGAGATGACGGTGGCTTGAGTAATGAGTAGAGACGCGCTACGGGGGTGCACGGGGTGGCCATGGTGTATACACTCACGCACCATCTGGCTTAATTGAGCCTCCTCCCTGCCCGTGCGGAGACTGACCGTATGGGTTTCCTTCGTTTTTTTTCCTTCTCCACGCGCCTTCGGCTTTTGTCTAGTCTCGAGATTTATGGCAAAGAAGAGCTTGCATATGCGTGTGCGTAAGTAATAGGGGGGGTGGAGGGGGAGGGGGGTGATGACGAAACGGAGATAGGAGAGACAGCTAGGAGAAGGCGGAGGATAACGTGGGAGTCGAAGTATACATATAGGGAAGGAGAAGCGTGTGGCGGCACATTTCTTTGAGCCACCTCAGCGGGGGGGGGGGAAGGAGCCGCGTGGCCAAGCGATACTCTTCTCTCTCTCTCTCTCTCTCTTTTATTCTTCTTCCTCTGCTTCTTTCCAACTCTTTTTTTATATACATCAAGTACGGCTCTCCTCTATAGTTACCACACTGTTCTTCTGCACCACCTACTTGTTTGTTCATTTATCGCTTGCGGGCATGCGCTTTCGGTTTTACTCTGTTTTCACTGTTTTTTTAGGATGATCAAAGTGTTTTTTTTCCTTGGTTGTGTGCTGGGAGGTTGCTCGGAATGATTGGATCAGGTGTTGTTTTAAAATTTTTGAACAATGAGCTCAAACAATATTGCGTTCGGTACTTAGACTCACATGGGCTGTCGAACTATTTTTATTGGCAATTGTGAGGGGCGATCCACCCAGATGATTCAGGTGATGTGGTGTAACATTGTTGTATGTAACATGTGCCCAGAATCAAAGTAGGTTTGATTGCATAATTATTAGTTTTTCAAGTCAATTGATAAATTTTACAAAATTTGAGGAAATTTTTAGTCATTAATGAAGTTGCTCTTGACCCGTTCTATCTACCTAAATAAAGTTCATGTTTACAACGTAGATACTTTATGACAACTTTCGATCAAACGAGTTGAACAAAGACGTAGAGGTGGCTCAAGACCTTTGTTAAAAAAATTAAAGAAAAAAAAAATTAAAATCGAAATAATTGAAGCCCTGCGATCACTTCGAAATCGATTATCTTGTATTAAAACCCCATTAAATACACGAACGCAATGACGTCTTCGACAACGATCAGCATGCCTTTTCGACGGGTGGTGTTTCCAAACTTCCTACCACTAAATCTCGAGAAAATGATACCCACAAAGAACAGCCCATAAATAATACCCAAGCCTTGGTCGTCTTCGAGAATGACCGTGACCACGAGCTCGTGAAAATATAGGGGATACCTCTGTAGCGACGCCCCTCAAAGCCCTGCTGTTACCATTACTATATTATAGAGAGGAAAAAAAGGAGAAGGAGGACTGAGCCTCGTATCCCGACTGATCGTAAGAGTTGACCCGGGCAGAGGGCCATTTATGAGGAAAATTGATAAAACGCATGAGAAAACTTTGAAAGGATTGCCTCTGCCCGGATCTCGGTCTCCATGAATCTTTTTCTTCGGCAGATTAAGGAAAATTTCATTCCCCATCCAAGTTTCTGGACTCCAAGGCTGGGGGGTTTCGTGGTTTAATCCACTTCTGTTATGGCTTGGATTTCTTACGGGAGAGCGGGATAAGGCGATTCGAGGCTCAGTCGAGTGGAATCGATGGACGTATCGAATGATGCTGGACGGCGCTGGAAAATTTTACGGATATTTAAAATGATTTTGTATTTCATGGGTTATAAAAGTATAAAAATGATGGTGTACCTTTACAGCAAAAGGATATTTTTATAAACTGCCACCATTTTACTTTACTTTTATAGTCTTATTGATAAATTTTTCTTTCTTGAATCCCAAATATTCTTCGTTGCAAGACTCATTGACCATTTGACTGATTCGTAATATTATTAATATGGAGAAAAATTCAATGACAATGATTTTCTTACGAGTTAACGAGCAAGACAATATGAATCTCAAAGACTTGTAAGATTCTGATTCACTCCAATAGAGAACTGGAAATGAATCAAGAATAAAATACTGCTTATCTGGACAAAAATACCCAATGCGTCATACATTGAGTATCTCCACGTACGCAGGACAAACAGCTTCATGCACGAGCTTATTTTCATCTCAACGCCACGCGTGTAATTAACGAGAAAGTCCGGGCGATAAATCGTCAACGTGGTGGCAGCGAAATTGTGTACGAAGTATTTTTTCAGGTATATGCATGAGCGCGGAGGAGAGGAACGAGATTTCTCGCGCGAGATTTTACGGCGACGAATGAAGTGAGAAGCGTCGAGGTGAGGGTTTCCGTGTGATTAGTGGACCAAGGATTGAAAGATGCTCTTGTCTCTATGAATAATGAAACTTTGTCAAAGTCTTGTGAGTTTTGCGTTGTGTGTGTGTGTGTACCGTGATTTCTGAGCATTTTGAAATTCTTTGGATAAAATTGTTTAAAATTTGTTGCGAAATTTCAACATCTCATTGTTTTGTTTTTTTACCACTTGGACTTATGTAAGGAGAGTGCATGCCTGTAAAAGCGATAAGATTTGTTACAGCTATAGAAGCCAGAAAAAAAAAATTTTTATTCTCCGACTGATAGTATACACCCTATCCTCCAGTCTGCCACTTACGTGTTCTGTTTTATTGGAACTATACTCTTCTAACCCAACCCAAAGCCCTGAGGAGCAAACCAACACACATCTTATTTCCTCTCTCTCTCTCTCTCTCTTGCTTTCCCCCGATCCCATCGACCGATCGGCGACAACTGCATTAACGGCTCTGGGGCTCCTAAATCTTGGGTGCTCTCTCCAATCGCCGGGAAGGGCTTGGGAGGAGAAAAAGAAAAGTAGAGGAAAGAGAGAGACTGCAGAAAGCGAACCCGCCCTGGCGACGACGACCATAGAAAAAAAAAAAAAAAAAAAAAAAAATCGAAAGGTGGAAAACTGAAACAAGAAGGGGTGAGGAGCTGTAGGGTCGTCGTATCTTTTGAGGCGGTGGCTAATAGAGAAACTTACT
Organism: Copidosoma floridanum; assembly: GCF_000648655.2. Next base: position 689,048 of record NW_019379486.1, read on the forward strand.
TTGGGGTGGGGTGGGAGATAGAAACAAAAGACGAATGGTATTGACGACTTGATACATCAGATGGTGTAAGGCGGGCGAGCAGGCGTGTGTTTCTTTTTCATTTTCTTTTTTGAGTGAGATAAGGTTTTTTCGTACCAATGGCACGAGAACGTAAAGAAGAAAATTCTTACGATTTTTATGCGTACAGTTAAAATATATTATGAAACATTAGGGGCCTCATTAGCGTATTGAAAAGTAGATTGATTTTTGACCTCGCACGCGGCAGACCTGAAAATTAATTGATCAAATGATTGATTATGAGTAAGAAAAATATTATGAGCTATCAATAATGAAATATTTTTAAAGAGTTCTTCTTTTAAGTTAATCCAAATAAATTTACAACAAGTATACTTTATAAAAAAACAGTATATCACGAATTTAATGATCAATCCTTTTTTTTATATAAATACAACTATAACAAATTACGTTTCTCTAAATGTAAGAAGCATGAAAAAAATAGAAACCTGCCCAGATACTTTGACATTCTGAGAAATGAGGCAATCGTAGGAAGAACTAGTAGATGATAATAGTAATAAAAAAAAGGGAACGAATCAAATTCAAAGAAAGGGACGGAGACAGCGTCGAAACGAAGATACCTTAAAAGGTATGGCGCGTCGATGAGGGTCTTCTCAATAAGATTGTGATTAGATACGTGGGACTAATTGAGGGGTGGCTTTGTTTTTAGTCAGCAACCAACTGGAAGGTGTCTCTATAAGTGTTTAATTCCACGTCGACAGCTGCTATGGTTCATTTGTCGCCGACCCCATGTAATCTCAACTATGCACCACGAGTAGAAGATCTTTTTCCTCGTTTTTTTTGTGATTAATATAATTTAGTGTCCAAATAAGAAAATAAACGCGCACTTACTTTTTTTTTTTTTGTTTCAAACGATGGGCACTGACTTTCTCACAGTGTTTACCTGCTCAGCCACAATCCAGTGAAGTCATCGCATATTCATCAAGGTGTTAGCAGTACAAATCTCGGACAGTAAAAATGATTATGACACATTATAGAAACGATGAAGCCAATCAACACGCTCGAGCGACAAAGAGGAGCATTCATTGCAAGAGAGATCCCAAAAGCCCCTCTCGACTCACAAAAATATCCATATCAAACAACGACGTTCATGACAAGGGAATAAGAAAGAGAGGATTGTCCCATTCAGACTCGGCCCCTTTCATCGTCGTCAGACCCCAGGAAGAATAATGATAACAGACACACAAACGTGCAGGGTCCAGTTCTCTCTTTCATCACTCGCACCTCCACACGCCTTTCATTATCCTCAGCAAATTCCGCCTCCTTTATTCTCGAAACGATCGAGAGACTAGGCACGCAAACGTACACAGATGCTGTACACCACACGTGCGTCTCTCAAAAAGTGTGTCGCCGTACGGGACGGGAAGGGAGGAGAAAAATAGAGGAAGTCGAATCGCGGACTTTTCTTTCTTTACGTCTCACTGTCGAGGGAATTTATCGCTCGATACACCGTATCCCAATGCGTACGTATCCCTGGGAGGAGGAGAAGGAGGGTACGTGAGCATTCGTCAAATTGTGCGTTACATGCACGCGCACCGAACCCTTTTACGCGCACCGGACGACCCGCGTATGAGTGATTTTATGGGGCGCGTAACACGAGCCCACTCGATCATTAAAGCCATTAAGGAGACCGGGGGCCTCATACACGGGGCGAGCATCTCATGTGATATTGACTAATGGTGATGGTTCTTGCTTTGCTGTCTTTATCGGCTTTTGCGAAGCCATGTGCAAACATTGAATTATCAAGCCCTCGGTCGCCTCGGTGCTATCTTTATTCAGTTTTATTGATGGTGTCGGTTTTCGTGGCTTTTTTTTCATGCGTTTTTCAATGATTCATTGATTTATTCATTTGTTTTTAATTGTAAGCTTATCTTCGTTTAATCATTTTATTATAGATAAGAAATGTGTTTGCAATCTTTTTTTTTCAATGATTATAGAGGAAATGTATGTTGATTCAATGAATGGAACCAAAATTATAATTACATTCCCAACTACTAATCGTTTAATAAATAAGATTTTTGATTGCAGTAACACAAATACTATTGGAAACTATATGTTTTGGTAAAATTATTCATACAGTTTAAAGTTATTATTCATTAAGTGGCATCAAATTATTGAGTGATATACCTCACGATTTTACTACTTTCACCAAACAAACATGTTTTAAAATTAATAGCAAAATCATTGAATATGTCTACCTTTGTGTTTTATGCATTGAATAATAACAGTGCTCCTTTTTATTAAATTTTATCAGGGAACCGTTAAAAAACATTGTAAATTTCACATCTACTTCTGCCAGTTACATTTTTACCTTTCGCATTCTTTGATGAAAACTAGTATCTTTCATACGAGTGGGTCACGTATTTTAAATATTTGAGGACATCTTTTACAGTTTATTTTCTCTCTACGTGATGTTATTCACTTGATATTAGAGTTTATTCTTTTTAAGCCCAATTCAAAGGTTACGGACTCGTGCCAGGACCTGAGAGATTCCGTAAGGCAAGTTCACGTTACAAAGGAGATAATGTAACTTAAAAAAGAGAACAATGCGATTCCCCCCATTGCCCCTCTGGCCCCTCTTGGCAGATGTCAAGACGAAGTGCGCCGAGTCAAGCGTACATGCAGGTATACGTGCATATAAGGGACAGAAAAAGAGAGAGAGAGAGAGAGAGAGAGAGAGGTGCATGTTATACATTCGTGATGATTGATGAAGACGCTCGATGAAGCCCTCGCAGCTGGAGATGGAGGAACCGGGAAATTTTTTAACGCGCGGGGTCCCTCTTCCCATATATCTTACGGCAAGCTGATTCTTCAGAGCCGCGTCGTATATAAACACGAGTTAAAATTCTTTCTCGTCAATCAAAATTCCACGCTAGTTAATTTTATGCTGTACTCCTCGTGTGCACTCCTTTAAATGGCTCTCACGATAATTTAATAGACCACGAGCCAATTATTTCTAATATTTTTGGCTTTTCCACGTGTATCAATAAAGGTTCTTTTGTGATGACAGAATGAAGACAACTGGATGAGCGTTACTTTGATGAGCACATACGTATCATTCATGTCAACACCTCAAAGGTTATGATTAGAACGTTAAGATGTCTAATGATGTTCACATTCACGTGAATGGAGTTTTAAAAATCAAAGATTTCGTTTGGTTTTAGAATTTACTCAAGTGTATGACCTCAAAGATTGAAATGATAAAACTTAATAAGAATCAGAGATCTTCTTTTTTTTGTAAAATAAAAAGATTTCAAGGCCATTTTTGTACGGGTAAGTTGATCAGCTGATTAGAGAAATTAAAGAGAAATAAAATCTTTTCCGCCCTCGGGTGCTTTTGGGAGGCTGGTACTTCCTCGGGCGAAAAAGCAGTTTTCCGCAACTCGTTCGAAAAGTCTCCTTTACGAACCTCGTTACGAACCTCGCCTTCGGCTCGGGCCGCAAACCTCTCGGTTCGCAAACAAAGACTTTTCAAACTCGTAGGAAAACTACTATTAATTCATAATTTTTACTTTTCGAACTATAATTTTAAATGTTCAAACAAAAATGTTTACTGTTAAAAATACTCACTTTTTCTTTTTTTACCAACGTGCATCTGATTTACTGTGCGGAATGGTAATTTTTGTTGAAATTTCTCTATAATTTTTATTATTTTTTTCTCTCAGTGTAAAGTTCAGGAGGGTACTCATTAATAAACTTATTTCGATCACCCACCCACCCACGTATAAACGTCAATGTCAGTGGTTGCAATGAATCTACACAGCTACTACACGCGTGTTGTCTATACGTAGTATATATTATATCATTAGAAGAACATATACAAGTTTTAAGGGACTTAGCCGCGTCCATCAGTTTAATTTGGACAGTCATGCCGCCTCCAGGTAATCTACCTAGGTCCCTCCTTCCTTTCAAGATGTAACATCTCATGTTCAGTTTTCTAACTGTCAGAGACAACTTACTCTAGTACAGTTTAAAGTAGTTCTTCCATGAAACCATCCCAAGTTCGACTTGCCTCATGATTAACAGTACTATTGACTTGTTTGCAAAATGTCTTTGTACCTCAACATTAATTTTAAACAATGATAGATTTTTTAAGTTAAAAGTTTTGCAATTTCAAATTGAAAGTAACAATGCTAGAATCAAAACCAAATAGAGACTTGTAGAATAATATTTACCTAAGTTTCAGTTATGGGCTGTTTTTAGAAGATTATTCATTACAAATACACCGAAATTTGCATGTTCGCTAATGGGACCAGAAGTGTAACCGCTATGAAGCGGGAATTTTTCAAGTACCTCTTTTGATATTATGACATAATAATAATAATAATAATAATAATAATAATAATAATAATAATAATAATAATAATAATAATAATAATGTTTTCTAATTTAAATTGAAAAATTTGACATATTTATGCATGCAGAACGTGAATAAGGTAACTAGTTATTTTTAATTAATTAGAGAAGGCTCCTTACATGCATATATTTTTCACTCGTGACTCGAGAAGAAAAGAACTGAAGAGGCAGCGTATACTTTCCCCTGCCCGCAGACGTTACTTCTGTCTCTCTCTTCTTCTCTTGAAATTTGTGAATATAAAAAAAGGAAGGAAGAGAGAAAGAGTCTCCGTACCGTAGAGTATTTTTATTTTTATTTGACTTTTAATTAACGAAATACAATGAGAGCCGATTTATCTGATCGCTCTCAGCCAATCTTAACGGACCGGCCGATCTAAATTACGCTTCTACTGAAATACTAATTGTGACTCTCTTTTTCCTTCTCCTCCCACACACGGACACACATGTACACACTTGCGCATATTTAGTTGACGCTGAGAGAAAGTCTATGGACCGGCGACGCCGAGTCGTGCACACGAGACATGTATAATATGTGTACGTGCAGATTTATCGGTGAGTCAAGTGCACTCGTACGTCATTATTGATGTCCTGAAGAATGGCCGAAGGGATCACAAGTTGAGATGTTCATGTATGGAGCAACCATATGACGCATCGTCTCTCCTTTCCTTTCCTCTCTTATTAATGGCAAAATGTTCCTTGACACGCGTAGCTCTATTTGCGTTGACTATTATATACATCGTCTTTGTTTGCAATCTTTGGCTCATAATTAAAAAAAAAAAAAAAAAAAAAAGTTGTGCGCATCTGTTGTAAGATCTGCTTTAGTGAAAAGAAAAAGATATAATTGCGATTCCAAAAGTTAATTAACGAGGATAATATTCTAATAAGCTCTTCATTAAATTTACGCACATGTATATATCCTTACGATGAACAAGATAAGCACACAACAGTGTTGAAATATTTAAACACGCGAGAACGAACAAAGCCGCGAGACGCACACCTCTGATTCATAATTTAATTGTCAAAGTAGCAGTTCGCAAGATCGCGATAACACGGGAGCGTTTTACAACGGAATAACTTAATAATAATACACGAGTTGAGAAAAAACGTAATTCATTCAAGACACCCATTTGAATGTACTGCTAGAAATTCACATCAAGCGTGCGTGGTACACGTAACCGTACGCTTATCTGATAAACTTATACCAACGATGCTGGGACTTATTATTTATGTGCCCGGATCTGGAGTGTACATCGCGTGCATGTATACACACACACACAAGAGCTGTTCATCTATTTTTCCGACAATCCGTCCAACGTCGTTTTCTTTTGTAAATTGGATACGCTCGGATCTGACACGAGATTGTCTCTTCCTCTCAAGTTTGAGATGCACAGCGAATGTACTATATAAGTAATTAGATATTCCTAAAATCATTAAAAACACGAGATAAGCACGTAAGAGTGGACTATAAGAAAACCACATTAAAATGGTCGACATCCGGCACACGTTTAAATTTAATGGGTACTTTTGACTTTTGATCAATTGAATTTTAATGAACATGAGACTATTTGGGTTTCTAATCCAACAGCATGTTTATTCACATTATTTTACAAGAAAGTATGCCACCACTTAGAAGATGATGTCAAAACAGCATTATACCCTAGAAATTTTATTTCCTGCCTCTTATCCTGCATTAGCATAAAACATTGGTGGATCCACCATTAAAATCTAGGAAAAATTATTACCTTTCGAAGATTCATCAGAATAAAAAATAATTGAAGGATAAAAAAAAGGAGTATAGTGTACAGTATCGCAAGGCTTTCACGACAGACAAGTGATAAAGGTGTACATAAAGTGTGGTTAAAAGACATACTATTACACAAAGCGTAGAGCAAGTTGGGCAGGCAAAATCGGCATCCTGCATATAGTGCAGGTAGCACAGCTGGTATGGGAATCAAGCTGCGCAAGGTATACAAGCCTGTGTGCGTCGTACACACACGCGGGCAGTGCGTGTCCCTGCGTATGAGCCACCACCATGCACTCACCTTATGAATATTCAAGTCGATTTTTCAGACGATAAGAGAGAGAGAAGGCACTCCTATACCAATCAGTCAAGAGGGAAAGCGACGTATAGAGGATGTATACGTGCACAGACGGGCACGCATGTACATATATATCCTAACGCGCAGAGTTTCAACCCCCTCGACGAGTGTAGGGAGCATATACATACGCGGGGAGATTGATTAGTCCCGGTTTCTGCTGCTGTTGCTGCATTAGATATACGGCTCTCGCGGATCCGTCCGCCAAAGACAAATGAGCCGGCGTGTCCTGCCCCACCGCCCATCGACTTGACCGCTTCCTCTGGCCTCTCCTGCATGTACACCAGACGTGGCTTGCTCGCCGTATAGGCTGTTGTGTACGTGTTGACGCAGGGCCGATTCGACGGAGGACGCCGGTGTAGCCTCATCGACTGCTAGGTTCCCAGCTTTGTCGGGCTGAGGTGAGGGCTTTTTTCGGGGAGGAAGTACATGCTACTTGCTTCGTGGGGCTTGATTTTTTTCATGGGATTTTTCATGCACCGCGTAGCTGCGCCACTAGAGGGAAGGGCTGCTTTCATTTGGTTTGAATCGTGGCTTGTTGCCGGCTAAAGATCCTGTGGTACGCGTTGCGTTAGTTCGATAGAATTCGATCTGATTTTATAAATATTTAGAAAACCGTCAGTGGAGCCGTATGATTTATTGAAATCGTGATTAATTTTTTTAGCTCATAAAACAACAAATTTGAATCACATGAAGTTTATACCGTGTTGTGTGAGTATAGTAAAAAATGTGTAGCATTGTTACTTTTTCGAGGCATCCAATGTAAACCAACGAGTGTACGTTTATTACATATTTATGTAAAACGCAATATTTTCCAAAATTTTTTAATGAAAAAAGTATCAAAGTGCATCGAGTCGATGCGTAGAACGGTGAAATATCAAATATCAAATGAAAGCATGATTTAATGAAAATGTAATTTTCCCGCTATGAAGTGCAATACAAACGCAAAAATTTATAAAGCTTCTGATTATTTGTAGGACTTGCAGTTAAATTGGATCCTAAAGTAATTTTACTAAAAAAGTTACAAGTGCACATATCGATGGATGGGAAAAAGAGACACGATCTCAAATTTGTAGGAGAAAAAGAGATACTTAGACACATGAAATTATCTGATCGAAAGCACCATATTGGATACATGATTGTTCTAAAATTTTGTGACATCAGTGTCAATAGTAAAAAAAAAAGTATTTGAGCTTCGCTATTGGTAAGAAGAAAAGTTACTGTAAATTGGGTGGCCCACACCTTTTTTTATCGTTCAGTTTTAATTTTAAATTTAATAAACCGAAAATGTAAGACAGTAATTTATCAATACGATGCATTTATTATGAATGTCTGATTAGCTCTTTCAACTACAACTAAGTATTACTGTGTCAAAAACTCAATGCTGGCGCTCACAAGAAAAAAGCTTGCAACACAAAATTCAACGCAAACATTATTTTCACCGTGCACCGCATAAATTAACATGCATCTCGGTCCCGACGCGAGCGCATAGCCTTAGAATAACATCTGCTCGCTCGTGATAAGGCATGTGCTTCCATATACCAGCGGCGGTGTAGTAGCATCGATACAGCAAAGCGTAAGGGCCGTCTCTCGCAAATAGGCCCTCGATCACGGGAAATGAGATCCTTCGGCGGAACATCCCTCTCGTGCCCATGTAACACGCACCCCCTTACAGCCAAATCTGAACTGAATACAACCCGTGGTATATATATGTGATGCACAGTGCACACAGTGCGCTCCAATTCTCGATATACGAGCGCTTCGATATAGACGCGCGTCTCAAAGAGCAGCGAAATCCCCAGCCGCGGACTGATCACTTATTTCCTCACTCGAGGGCTCGTGCAATGCGCAGGTACAAACACAAGTGAGATCGCAGGGCTGGATTCAATACGAATGCTAATGGACTGCTCGCTCAAAGTTTTACGCTAACGAGTTGCTAATGCGAAGGAACTGAAAGCGAAATCGGCCTCGAGTCTACGTTGATTTGCAACGGTTGGGTGTATCGGGTTGGGACGATGGAACGGGACTGCGCCGAGTTACCGTTGACAAATTCAATTGCGGAATTACCACTCGAGAGGCCAACAAACGGGTCCTAGTTTTCTTTTATTGGAATTGTAGTTAGAGATAGATTTACTGGGTCATAACTTGATAAAGATGGATTGGTTTCATCTGTGGAAGTGGGATGTATCACAATATATTTACGAGGATTGTTACTGCTCTGTTGGACAGACTATCATTTTGATCACCAGATATCATATTAGAGGATCACTTGGCTCGAAAAACAATTTGGGGGGCCTTAATTGACAATCAATAAGTAATCGTTGTCAGTGAAAAATTGTTTGGACCTATGTGAATCCACATTGATTAGACAGTTTATGTAACTATGGATAATTTATAGGTAATTTACAACATAAGTATTTACTTCAACATTTAATTTAAAGACACATTGATATGGATATATAAATATAAAGTAATCATTGTATGAATGATGTATGAATAAGCATTCAAAAATCAACATTTATCAATAAATCAGTACCAACCTTGTTTACGTGACATCACCACAGAGACATGTGTGCATTTGACAAAATCAACAAACCGCACGCGTCATTATGCACGTATCTTCGTATTGGATGTGTACACAAGCGTTCGATGCATATAATATCTCAACACACGCGTCTATAATGGGACACAATTACGCGAAGCAGGGGGTATACATACGCGACATGTACACACGCACACATGGGAACGAGGGGCTGATACATAATGCTAAAATTTCTTAACGCATCGGAGGATCTCGTATAACTCTCGGTCGTGTTTTCACGTAAAATCGCTCCCCCATTAACGGGTGCGTATATCGATTTACGACACTCGTGCACCGGATCAATTTCATCCCGATTTCGATCTTTCGGTGTTAAGAGGAGAGATGGAATGAGTGGGGAGAAAAATTACGCGAGTGTTGAACGGGTTGTACCTTGGAAAGGGGAAGGGGTAATGCGGTTGGCCAACCGCAAGAAAATTTAGTTGACTCGATACTCCGGGAGTCAAATAAGGTACTATTTCGTAGGTTATTGTTTCTTGTGCGAGTTGTAATATTATTATTATTACTTGGTGCATTCGTCAATAAAAATATTTGAAAAAAATCTTTTCTTACCTGGTTTGAAATCTTTCACTGATCTGCAAATGCTACCTGGAAAAGAAAGTTTCGATTCATATCTCATCAAGACAACATGGCACGATTAAATATTACCTTATGATTTTTTAATGCAAATAACAATCGCAAGGGCTGTGTTTTCTATCTACTCGAAAATTTTTTTTTTTTTTTTTTTTTTTGTATTGTCTAATGAATCCTCTTTCTCGGACTCCAATCTGAGCCTCATCTGCACTTCAAAGCCCAAATAAGCGCAAAGACCCCACAAAGCACTGCCAGGCAAGAGGGGCTAAATAATGTATACATTACAAGGCAGCTGAATATTATTCAAGCTGAATAATTTGCATTCCTGCTCGTCGGGAGAGAAACCCACATTATTATCCGCGCCAGAAATAAGATCGGCTCTGGATTCAAGGGCCCAATTTCACACCATACCGTATATATACCCACGATAATTTGTACGTGGGGAGGCTCTCGAGTGCGGTTGAATCTCCGGGTACCGGCTTTTCGGGACGCACAACGGGTGCTCGTACACTGCGATCGCGATGATTATTTTCTTTGTTGTTAACGGAATCGGATTGGACGGTCGTCTTTTAAATCGCCAGCACGTTACGTGCCCCGAAACAACATGTTGAGTTTACAAACAAATTTTAATCTTTTATTTGTTGTATCTTCATACTTATTATAAACTACGTCAAATTAAACAAAAATTTTTCATCGCAATTTTGTTTTACTGCTTATTCAATAACTTTGAAAATTTAGAAATCAATAAATTAAATTAAATTAATTTAATTTAAATTTAAGAACTTAACTAATTTCTAAATCTGATTTAAATTGGGGTAATGTATGATTATTTCTTCGAAATTATCTGGGTAAAGCGTAAAATTTAACACGTATCCGATCGACGAAACAAAATAATTCAATTAACTGAAAATGAATGCAGGTAATTTTATTTAAAAGTAAATTAAATCAATTAAAGTGCACGCAACGATTATAAGTATAGTAATAAAATGCGTCCGAAACAGCAACTTAAGCGCTCGTAAATTGGTACGAAAAAAAAAGACAAACCAATGCAAAAGTATAAACAGTGTTCAGTGCAACGAAATCGCAAAAAAAAAAAAAAAATATACAAGACGGTAGCTCGCGAGAGCCAAGGCATCGCTCAGCCAACGATTTATACATCCCATCGCATTAATAACGATATTCTTACTCTCTTTCTCCCCTTCCTCCCTCTCTCTCGTACACATCGATCCGAACAGCACAGCAAAGCTTCAATGTATACAGATACGTACATCCTTTATCTCATGCTTCACGGCAGGCACCAATACACCGAGTATAAAGTATAAATTTACAGCTGCGCAGGAGGCGGCTTTTCTTTTTATGACTTGATCTCGTACACACAAACACATCCATACGTCCCTGCAAAGGCAAAAAAAAAAAGAAAAAAAAAATAAAGTGAAGGCATACACATTCTTAATGCGATTACGGGGGGCTGCCGACGCGCCGCCTCTCGTGTATACACATCTGCACATCTCGCTTTCCTTGTGCTCCAGTGTACACTTTTAATTGAAAATTGGCCCCGTCCTCTTTTTCAGATGAAACGATTTTTCGTTGGAACGCAGAACCGTCGTGATAATTACCTCGCTGGGCATGATTTTCTCGTTTATTAATTCGTTTACGTTTCGAGAGGTGAATTCAGGGAATTTTTAGAACATTTTTGCGCTTGTAACTTTTACACCTGCAGGTCAGCGCGTTTAATTAGTTATCGAGAATTTAATGTCAATTTTCGTGTTCACTCGTTCGTTAGAGTCGTGTCTCTTACCGCATAATTACATTTAATTGTGAGAAATTAATGAGACACATGAGTCTCTTGAAATTTCAACAACGCCTCGAAATGCACACCACATGAGTGCACGTTTAACTTAAAATTATTTCACGAGTTTTATTAAGGTTTTATCTTTGCGTTTTAATTTAAATTTATTTATTTTATTTTATTTTTTTCAAGATAATATATTATTCTACAGCTAGTATCTCATTTACTTAAAAACTGAAAAAAAATTTTTTTGACAAATCATGATTTGAAGGCTCTTTGAGTTTAAAACTTATCAGACATATTTTAAATATATTTTTCTCGCTTAAATAAACTCCACTAGTAAAAAGTACAGTTGAATGTTTTCTAAATACCTACTTTAACACCATAATAAAGAAAAATGAAATATTAAAATTAATATACAGTCTAACATATTTTATATTAAGAAATAAATTTTTTTTCCTTCAGATTCTAAGGCTTATTTTTGTTATAACTCAACATTACTATACTTACATATTTATTTTAATATTTTTCAAATTTATTTTTGATTAATTCAAAACCAAAATATTTTTTTAGAGACAAGTAAATGTTAAAATGTTTTAATTTAATGTCCATGCATTTTTTTTGATAAATTGTTATCGCATGAATAAAAATTGTTTTCCTAATAAATCAATATTTTGAAAAACGAGGTACGAACTTTCTAATATTTTAGTGTTTTTATGGTTGAAATATTTTATAATTATTAAGTTAAAGTTTGTTGAAATAATAGTAGTAAGAACATTTCTAAAAAATGATTCAGATTTGGGAATCATTGTTAATAAAATTATTATTGTCAATGAATCATTATAATGTAATTATTAACTTGCTAATTATTTTTTTACATGAAATTTAAATCACTGAGTGGGTACAGTATACTTTCAGTAGTCTCGAGTTATTTCAGCTAACCCTAAAAATAATACATTTTTACAATCAAAATGTTTCAACTATTTTATTAAGAATCACTTGAATGGGCTAAAAATTAGGAAATGTCAATAACTCTTACGTATTATTTATTACTTGTCATATCATACATTTTTTCCTTCATTGTATAATTTTTTACGCAACTACATGCTTTTAATTAATAAAAATTATTTAACATACTAGATGACACAACAACAAAAAAGTTTGTAAGCACAAGGCAAGCATCGTTTAGTGAAAACGTTTTTCTAAAATAGTTATCACATCTATTTTTCTCCATTTTATTTCACAGCTAAATAACTTGGTCCAGAATTCAGGAAAGCGATGAAATTTAATAGCAAAACTAAACACCCCACCCCCGAAAACATTACGAGCTCCTTGCCTGTAACTGATTTTCAAAAAGTTAGCAGACCCACGTTCGCGGTAATTAGCAAACTACTGCTTGGACGGCGCGCTCAACTTTTCCAACTCTGCGGCAGTAAAGAAGGGCCAGCGTACTTTGGAAAGCTCGAAAGTGCATTACATATCCCAGAAACGCGGCGCGGTGGCATTAAGAGAGTCGAAAATTCAAATGCCTCGCGGACTGGCTACCCCATTGACAGGGCTAAGTGGCCTTTCCACCCTAGCATACTCGTGAGTCGAGTAGGTGGAAAAAGGGCTCGAAACTTTGAGCGCGAAAATTTTTGCCCACAAAAATTTTTAATGCCACGTACGTATATGTCTAGTCTCGTTGCGAGGTCTGGTTGTTAAGAAATTTTAAGTGCACACAAGCTTCCCTCGTTAACATTTTTCCCTATAGTATTTTAAAAAAAAAATCGTGTACCAACTTAACACAATTTTTTGTTTCCTTCAAGTCGATTTTTTTTTATTAAAAAATACAAAATGAGTTTCATTTAAACCATGAGATTTAAAAGTGCTCAGTTTAAATCCACAAAAAAGTGCGCAAAATTCTCAGAGCACTGCGATAAAAATCGCTCGGAAAAGCTGCAAAAAATCCTTTCCCCCATTCATCATCCCGCGCGATTCCGAGCCCTTTTTAACCTAAATATTTCCATTCGCTCTTTTTTTTTTTTTTCATCACTTCCACCGGCGCTGCGCACCGATTAAAATACAAATCTCTAAAGAGCTTCCTTTCAAACCTGCACGAGAGACTGTGCAACATCAGCTGCACAATAATGCACCGAACGCGAAATTCCAAGAGCCCGGGAAAATTATATATCGAGTATATCGCGCCAAAGGATGGGTATATGTAATACCGGGGCTGGGAAGAAAATGAACGGCGAAGGCGGCTGATGAATTTCCCGGCTCTCTCCCCATCGGCTGCAGCCAAGCGTTAAGTTGCAAGATGCGCATTTAATGAAAGAAAATGAGGGTGTAGCCATCGACTTCACCGACTTCTTCAGCGCTGGCTGGTTCCCATGCGAAGTGGTCCCTGGTGGAGGAAGAAAAGGATGAAGACGCTGGATAGAGGGACCCGACGAGCAATTATGGCATCGTCTTCGTCTATCTCTTTCTCTGGTTCAATCTTGCACTCGCAGCCGAGAAAATTAATCTGCCGTGGTAACTCGGCTGAAAAGACACTCTCGATTTTATACGTATATACGCCATTTTCTCCCTTTCTCGCCGACAAATTCGCAAGGGTATCATCTCTAGGGGGACGCGATGGGATTTTCCATTCACTCGCCAGTCTCTCTGATGACTTCAGAGATCGGTACTAGGTGATGCAGCTACATCAGGATAATTTCCGCGAAAAAGCACGAGGTTTATTATTCTATAACGAGGCGTTTCATCGAACTGTTAATGCGAAATTAATATTTGGCTGGTAATGTGGACTTGCATAAAAGATATTTCATTTTTGTTCAATTATAATCTCGACAGCTTATTACCTTGCTTTCTGAGGTAACAATCAAAATAAAACACGTTTTATAGCTTTAAGATGGTGTTCTCAAAAACGTTGGCTTAAATATAAAGTAGTTAAATTCAAAAAATACCTGAAAAATTCAAATTTTTTTTAAATTAAATAATAAACATAATACTCAAAAATAAAATATTGTACTAAAAGAAATAGTAAGATAAATTTAAAAATCATAGGCTAAAACAAAAAGTATTTTTATTTAATACGTATCATGAGACTCACGTACGGACGTGTTAACTTAAAAGTTTTTATTTAAAAGTATCAAATAATGTTTTTTTTTTTTTTTTTAAACTTTGAAAAACCTTCAAATTGAGCACTTACCATCAAGATACATTGTAGACTTAATTATTTTTACCGGCTCATTTTATTGGTAACCAGGATTCTGACTAAAAGTATTTTTTTTTTTAGTATTTAACACAGTGTAGTTGATTTCTTAATCATAAAATGACCCTTATTACCAGTTTTATGTACGCAGCAAGTGGAAAAAAATTTTTTTGCTTAACTCAAAAAATGATCAAGTACCCAACGAATGCCAACACCAACCATGGTATCTCCTTGTAAAACCATTGGCGCCGATATTTTCACGAAGCCGCAAATTCCACCGGCAGCGAGGAAGGAATCCCCAGCATGGCCCTAATGCGCATCAGGTATTTTCAATTACAAAACGTCGGCTGCGCACCCTGAAATTCCGATATTATTCATCCTCGAGGGCATCCGCCAATCAAAGGGCGGTGCCGATAACCACCGCGGCCGACTTTTCCAAGGATCCGCGTGCGCCTCCTCGATAATAGAAAATCAATATTTTATTCTTCCCCGAAACGGAACTCCACCGCGTCGCCGAGCCGTCACAGTTGGAGCTTTCGAGGAAAGCTCGCTCGGCTAATTGGACTCGTTTTGTCCCGTCCACGATTCCACGGATAGCAGCGACGTATCGCGTTGCCACAGGAACTTTGCGTGTGTACGATATCGTGGCGGATGCAGCGAATCGCAGTTAATGGGAAACGTCGTTACACAAACGGACGATTGGAATGACGTTAATTGATTATTCATAACATGATAGCTCGAAATACGTCTTTCCGGACAAAGTACCGTCTACTCTGTATGATGTGATTGTACTTCGAGTGCGCACGTTAAATACAGGATTGATAAATTTCATTTGGACATACCACTGTTTCACTTATAGAAATTCACAAGACAATTGGTTACAGTGGTTCTGCTTGTCATCCGGATAATTTATTAAATCAGAATAGAAGCCGCTAACGATTATGCTATTATCATACGTTTAAGTATTCTAAATAACATGGTTCTATGAAAAAAGGTGATTTTTTTTCGAGATAATCTTTGGTGGAACGAGTCAAAAAGGAGAGCGCACAAAATGAAGTTGATAAAGAAGCTTTGGAAATGCAGTACGGGCCAAATTTTTATTTTGCTAAGAAGAAGTATAAAATATAAATATATTTTTTTAACATCTAAAATAATTTTTTGTAAATTTACATGGAAATTGATGATAGTAAGGGTATCATCTTTTTCATATTATATTGCCTATCCTAAGATATTTTAACTAGCAAAAATTTTATGAAAAATTACTTTAAGGCATACTTAAAAATATTGGGTGCAGCTTATCTTAAAATTATGTTAAAACATACGTAACCTACACAAATTAAATTCCCTTATCAATATTCAACCTGATAAGTTATAATTTGGATGTAAAAATATTCGTGCTTCAAGCAACTAGTTGAATTAAATAATTTTTCTTTGAACAAATCATCACTTTACTCATTTTTCATCCAATGATCTCGAAAACCAAAGCAAGTCCCGGCCTCTCGACCCTTCCCAAATATGCAAAGCTAGCGTCACGTGACAAGAGGAAGCCCAACCTCGAAATCCCTCATTAAAACTCTGTAAAATCCGGTGCATTCAAGAGAGAAACGTCACACGTCAACTGCCGTCCAGCTAAAATAATTGGGCGCCGCAAGATCGCGTATAAAAGAGGGATGCACACCCCTACGGTCTGTTCCGCCGTCATACGTCATGTATACCCTCGACCGGACCCCCTTGTTACACTCCTTTCGTTCGGTTGCGTGCAACGAGACATCCATATTATAAAGCATTCGTACCACACTATACACCATACGATTTTAGGGATATACGTTAGCAAGACGGCGATTAATAATGCGTTGAATATATGCGTGCAGTGTGGGGGACGTCATGGGGTGTGTTGTTACTCGCGCGACAATTCTATGTAATAGGGAGGGCCCAAATATTGCCTCAGTCGTGCCTTTTGACTTGGAAATTTCTGTGGTGACGTATTTATGATGATAATGCTCTGATTTATAAGCGGGGTATCGAGCGAACGGTGCAATGGTATTTTTGTTTTAGACACGGAATTTACACATCTTTTTTATAAAGTACGCCTAGTAATACCGAATCACTTCAAAGACTATACTAACACTGCTACATAATGTATTTTTAAGCGTACGATGAGTATAACCACCCCAAAATATTTAGATTAAAGTGTAGTCGAGTTAGAAATTATTTAATAAATGATTTTTATATGGGCGAGACTATTAAAAATAGTAAACGTTAATACGTAACGATGAGCATAGAAAATCGTGGTGAAATACGCATTACGTGCATGCACGATGAAAAAAAAAAAAAAAATTATTTGATGATACTCCTGAAAGTAAAAATTGTACAAAAAAATGTCGTATAAATAAGCTGTAGCTCATCTTTAAAATTATTTTGACAGCTTCTATTTCAACCGTACAACAAAGGTATGTGACATCAGCATTATTTTTCAGTGCAGTATCGCATACCCTAAATTCTAGTATCTCATGGTTAACTCTAATGAAAAGATTATTTTTATGAAAGTTAGGTATCAGAGGTATTGTTATCAAGTAACTTGCTTTACCAACATACTTTTTTTCTTCAAACCTCATAAAAATGACTGTTAACATTTATTTGTAGTTAAGAGTGTACGTGTGATAACACAAACACTCAAGTTTTTTTTCTTCATTGCACTTAGTTTTTTAATTTCACGAGATTAGACACTTTCTTAATAGATCAATATCAAGAAACATTATTTACCAAAGAAAAAAAAGTACTAAGGTATCAAAGAGAGAAAGATAAATGTTTCTCAAAATGTGTCACCTTTATTTAAAAACGTTAGAGTCGAAGAGCGGAGGTTCAGCGTTACGTGCGTCATAATTATCGATAGCACATTGACGTAATATATGCGAGGTTTAATTAATAAAGTTGAGCGACAAAAGATGTACAGGTGTACATTCTACATCAAGTATATAAAAGGTAGTTACGAACTCTCTAGTTTGTGAAATTCGAAGCAATATGTTGAAGCACATTGTAACATTTTATGTCGCACTCGTATTTATCAACCAGAAGTAAGTTTTTTTTCCATTTTCTAAGCAGTTTTAAGGTTCAAATATTAGCTCTCTTACAAACACTTGAATGGTTCTTAGACCTCGCTATAGACTGCTAAACTTTATTTTTTTGTTTACTTAAGTGGTACAATTAATTATTTTTCTAGTGAAAGTGAATGGAATCGTAGTTGTAAAAAAAATTTGTACACTCTATACATTAACTGGAAAAATTAAATACTATAATATGCTAAATCTTTTTTTAATAAAATTATTTTATCGTTTAAGTCATCGTGCATCGGCAGTATATGATGTTTTTTTGGGAGGATCGTGTAATCCAACGACATGGAGGAAAGACATTGCCATTCCACTCTTGGAGAAAATAAATATAAGTTACTATAACCCCGTACGTGTCAAGATTTTTATATTAACATGAATTAAAATTTGAATAAAAGTAACTAGGTCTTACATGATACTGTTATTGTCGGATGAAAATATTATTTCAGCAAGTTGATGATTGGAGTCCAGAACTCGTTAAGATAGAACATGAAGCAAAAAAAACATCTCGTTTTTTACTTTGGGTCATCGATAGTTTGACGCGTAATACCGTCAGTTTCATCGAGATAGCTGAGTTAGCAACTATTGAACCTGACCGACTCGTCATCGTCATGAACCAGTATTTGAAAAGACAAAAAATTTTGAATGAGCATATATCCAAAGAGTACGTCTAACTGTGCATACACTGAAATTTACAAAAACGTATAACCCAATAAAATTTTTTTTTAGAGAATATAATGAATTGATAAGCACAGTATCAATATTAAAAGACATCATATCTCAAGAAAAATTGCAGATTTTTAATCGCGTAACTCCTGCAATCGAATACATATTTAAGGTTAGTTTATTCTTTTTTTATTTGTTTTTGTTTTTTTTTTTAACTAATAGAAGCCATGCTATAGGTTTTACAACAATAACTTTTTAAAGTATTTTTTAGTAAATTTAGTTTTGGTTTCCAGTAATTTTAATAACAAGTAACAAATTTGAGCTGACAATTAATTAGCTATCAAAGAAAAATATTTCTTATTATTTACGTAAAAAATTTCTAACATTTTTTTTTTTTTTTTTATAACCATCTGCAAAAACTGATTTCATTTTTACTTATGTTTTATTTGGATGAAAGACAAAATAATATCTTCTGGTGGTCATAAACACTACAACGAAAATGGTTATGACAATGCTTTACTCAAAAAAATGTCTCGTTGGTAAGCACTACATGAAGAAAATGAAGTGCTACCTTCAAAAAAATACCTAGATAATATGTTTTAACATCACAGTTTGATAGCTTAAATGTAAAATTTCTGATGCTTATTAGCAATGTGGAAAAGCTGCGGTTGAGTTCAATTTTTTTTTTCCTGGTAATCACACGACTACAAATTTTATTTTTTTTCTGTATCAATGACTCAATACTTTTCTACACTCAATTTAATATAAAATTAAACAATTTTTACAGATAAATTACGAGCTGCCAAAAATCATAAATATAAAAGGCATCTATATATTGGTGTTGAAGGCCAAGATATTGACTGGTTAAAAAAATCAGCAGAAAAATTACTAAAGTAAATTTTCAAAATAATTATTTGCATTGCATTTTTACCACCTATCCATATCAAGTCTCATTTAAGCTATTTATTTAAGTATCATTGTGTTTACATTATGAAAATTGCAATATTTTTTATGTATATATTTAACTGTACAATCGAAGTTTAAATAAGTTAGTGACTAAATGTATGTACTAGTTCTTTAGGTTTGACTTTTTACGGACCAAAAACGGATAAATATGATGCTCAATCGTTCTCTGTAGAAATAAAGGACATGCAAAATTCGCAAATAGTTATGTTAATCGTATCTAAACACATACGTGGTATGACCTTAATGACCATAGGTGCTCGTTTGATGAGTTTACATAAGAAACGAATGATGCTATGTGTTGAAGATATTCCTCCAGGAAGCATAATATCTGGAGAAAAGGTATGTGTTTATAACAGTTATAAATCGCTGCCAATTTGTTGGCACAAAGCTTCAACATATATTTTTTCGCAAATTTTTTTTTTTACTCAGTCTTTGTTAAATATCACTTTTTAATCAAATCATTGCAATTTTAGATTTTTAATAACTTATACACAATATTAACTGAGTTGATTCTACTATATTATATCCAATATTTTATTATGTACATTTTTTCCTGAAAAAAAAAAAGAAAAAAACAGTTAATTACACGTTAGACTATATTAAAAAATGTAGTCAATGTTAAAACTATTAAAATAAAATGATTTTTCGTCCATCATAAAGCTTTCAATGAGAAAGAAAAAAATTTTAATGGTTATATGTTACTACATTTGAAAATATTTATATTTTTTTCAGCTATCAGAGACATCAATAAAAGACTACAATAGAGCTAGGACTTATTTCAAAGACATGGCAAAACGTGGAAAGGTACCTGTTTATGAAAACTGTGATGAAGCTTTAAGACATGCCACATCATTTATAATTTGAAATGAGACAGTCACAACGGTATTTAAGCATGATTAACTTAATAAAATTATTCGAAAATACATATTAGTTTCAATTTAATAAATGTATAATAAACAAAATTTAGTATTGCATAATTTAGTACAATAAAACGTTACATCTTGCATCTATTATAAATAGACAGTAAAAAAAGACGATTTTTAGGCACAATTATTTTTTCTTCAAACAAAAAGTATAATATATTTGGGAAATAAATGGAATTACTTTTACAAAACATACAATTAAAAAAGTATTGTTCTTATG
The DNA here is from genome assembly GCF_000648655.2 of Copidosoma floridanum. The sequence goes on from NW_019379486.1 coordinate 709,611, forward strand.
ACATCAAAAAATTATGTCAAATAGTGAAAATTTATAAAATTAATGAATAATAATATTGAGAATTTAAGAATTGATTCGTTCACAACTGTAAAATAATTTTTTTCAATCTTTTTTCCATCTATTTAATAAATGTACGAAATTCTTGTCAGAAAAAATATGAAATATTTATGTAGAGTATTCATGTTTATATTTATCCTATATCAAATTAGGAAAAAGCATATAATTAGTAAGATTTTTTCAGTCTACATGGAAACATAAAACTATATCATTATGGTATGAATAATCATACAGTATAATTAACACAATTAATATCATCAATTGTGCTTCAACTGTGGATAAATAAATAATGTTGAAAAGAAGCTTAATAATAAATAAATACATTAAAATTTGACGATTAAACTTTAAAAATCTAACTTTTCTAATCGTAACTCTGTAAAGAACAAACTTCATTTTCACTGTGGCACATATCGCGTTGAGCATCTTTGCTCCATCTCAAAATGTAACTGCACTCCCTTTGTCTCAAACAACACTCACTTGCACATTTGTTATCAGTGTACACAGCGAGAACTTACTCTCGAGAGAACCAACATACATTTTAAGCTCTAATTCTCTTTTCCGCGCTCAAATATCGCCACCTGCGTTGATTTAAACGCTATTGCAGGTGTGCCTATAGAACTCGGAGCGAAAATCGACGCTCGCGACGAAATACCGCTACGGACTCTCTTCCTAAAACATTTAATGTTGACGGAGACTGCGTTGTTGTTCATAACGAGGGCAAACGCCGAACGCAAGCGAAATCACTCCTTGTATAAACACATCCACAAACTATACCCGTTACGTGTTATGTCGGGAATTTGACAGGAATTTCCGCCAGGGAGGCTTTGACAGCTGAGTGTTTGCCAAGTCCAATTTCCCACCGACGAAATGTATTCGCACTTTGCCAGGCTTATGGCCCAAAACCCGGAATTAAATCGACAAATTTGAATACGCACTGGGAGGCGCTCATCGTTTGTACATGCGTGAGCGAGTGAAGTTTGCATGCTTTTTTCGCAGAGTTCGAGGATATCGTGTAAGTAAATTACATTGTGGAAATTGAAACGATGGTTCTTTCCAAGTGGATAAACACTGAATGCGGATGTATGCATTGCTGCTGCAACGGGAAATTAGAAATCTTAGACTCCTACGTGTAAAACGTAATTAGTTTGTATTTGGTATCATCGTGGCTGTGTTGAAGCACTGGATCTGTTGATTTTTCGTCATCACCAGAGTACAAACTGTATACAGCATTACAACATTATTACCGAAGGAGTAGTTGAAAAATAAATGTGCCTAGAAAACTGTTTGTTAAATAGCAGATTTTTTACATAAGTAATTAGACTCGCATGTAATCACTTTTCAAACACTTTTAGTTCCAACTTCTTTCTAAAATCATTTGTTGTGAAAAACATTTTATTTAAGCAATAATTATGCCTAAGTCTGTGAACGATGCATCAGTTCAAACGTAATCGATACACTTAACGTTAGATTTTTTTTCTCATTTGGTTCACTATTATTTTTTACGTTATACAAACAATAATACTCTAGAAATCGAAGTGACGAAAAACTCTGTAGAAGTGACCACGTTACTTATACGTGCAAGCAGCTCAACTCGCCATCTGCACGATAAAAAGAGAGAGAGAGAAAGCACGAGACGGCAACAGCAGCCTTGCCGCCTTTGTGGCCTGCCGTATTCTATTAGCTGGGTTGTAGCCGAATTAAAGGCCCTCCGAGCACCCGCTACGTTCTCTAGAAGAGAGAAAGAGATCGCTCCTCGCTTCCCAGATGATCGAAGAGACTCTCTTCCCCCCTTGTGATCGCAGGTGCACTGGTTACCCGTAGCGCGTTCGACCTTGCTACAAAGCATGAGTGAAATGGTTGGAGAATTTGGTATGATCTAACTCGCGAGAGAGGCGTGAATCAATCGATTTTTGGATGATTTTTTTTTTTTCTGTCAAATGAACCTTCATTTCGATTGATACATATCATGGAGCATTTTTATGCTTTTTAAAGGAATTTCTTAGGGGGTTCGAAAAAAGAATATATTTCATACCTCTACAATTTATACAGAGCAGATGTTGTACAGATTATATTGAATGAAATTCATTTGATCCACGATTTCCCTTTTCTTTTATACATAAGTATAAATTTTACGATGTATAATATAAATATAAATGTATGATGTACGGAGTAAACATGAATAAAAAAAAAAAATTAAATAATAAAGTAAAAAAGGAACTGAAAATTAAATGCTTATTAGCACGTTTGTTTGTTGATTTTAGTTTTTATGGCTTGATAAAAATCGTATGTTTATCATTAAACAATATTACATAATTTTTTTTAAGATGATCAATTAATGTCACATACCAACGCTTCTAATGATTTTCTTTTTTTTATAACTAGATATAGCTTTATTTTGAAAAATGAGAATTCGGTCATTTCATGCATACACATTATCGGAGTATTAACTTTTCAAACGAATTCAATTAAAACTGTCATGAAACCGAGTTTGATTTCCAACGCAGGAAACATTAAATTTAAAAACACTGCTTCAGTCATTTAAATAGCAGACGAGATAGAAAAATTTTAATAAGTTTCTTTTCTTTTAGTCGAGCAAACATTTGTACAATTTTATAAGTCAATTGAATTGTAAATTTTTTTCGAAAAACCACCACCTCGTAAGGAAGAATACATTTTATTAACATGTGCCGATGGAAACGGCGACATAAAATTAAGCCCTCAGTAGGAGCGCTCATTAAAACGTTGTAGCGTCTTCATTGATTATCTACGTTACGAGCCACACTTGTGTACACACATTCGAACATTAGACATTTTACATAAAATGTTTAAATTACTTTTTACATTTCTATCAAGTAAAATCATAATTTCATTTGCTTGTCACACGTGCGTAAAAGAAGGTAAAATTGACATTTAGTATCTTCTGATTCGTACAGGCATTTTAATTTCAGCTTGTGGTTAAAACACAAATTAGAAACTGTCATTAGCCTGATGAAAAATTCTTACTCATACGAACTTTGATTGCTGTATTGATCAATCACGAGTTTTATCGTACACATCGTACCTCACGATGACACCTTAAATGCCGTCATAATTTTCGAAACCCGTGGGCTCATTTACTTTCACTTCAGTGATGCATCAACTGGTCATACATGAAAAAAAAAAAAAAAAAAACTAATTTTCTTTCGCATTACAATACAAAAGTCACGAAGTCAAGTAATGGGGTGTACGTAACATCAGGCATGGGTGAAGCCAAGGAAGCAGTTATTTACGACAAATAAAAGGTCGCTAATATCTGATAATCAGATCTCCAAGGAAAAGTGACACCCGAACCTTGATTTTGCGGTTAACGAGTTATAGCTGAGAAAGTGGGACTAAATCAAAACGTGACTGTTAAGAGATAGTTTAATTAACAAACACAAGCATATGATGTAAATACAGGGAGTCGCAACATTTAGTGGCCAGAAAGATTAACTCTATAAATATATTTGCAATCGGAAATTTATAAGGCAAAACAATATATGTCAGATCAAAAAAAGTATTGAAGCTTTTCGAATAATTTTTGAAGTCGAGACAAGGCTGCTTAAAAAATATCGTATTGCAACCCCAAGTATTTAGGTACACGACATGTTTTTCTATAAATAAAGTGCCGAATGATTAATTTGCCGCGTACTACTCTGATTGAACTGACAAATATCGCGACGTTAACTATTTCCACGTAATGGAAGAGCTCGAGGAAGGTGCTCACCCAAGCCGTAGGGAAATTCACTCCAGCACCCACACGCACACTCTCCCGCTCCCCGATACGATATCCTTAATGCCCGACGTTTAATAAATTCCGCAGAATTGCCACGCCACTGCACACGTATATATATGTATACACGTCCTATCCCTCTCTCTCGTCTCCAGGGATATTTCCTCCTTCAAGGAGAGACTCCTTCGCTTTCTCGGTAAAAGGAGAAACGCTCGAGGGCTCCTGTGGCTGCCTTGCGCGTGCTCATAAAAAAATCATACCATCCCCCGCCTCGCCTCTCTCTCTCTCTGGCAGCGAATCACTTTTACCTTCGTCTCCTCTCCTCCTTTATTCCTGTCTTATTACGCGCTCGAAAAAAATATGGAGAGGAGCATCGGTGTGCACTCCCTCTCTTCCTCCTCTTTATCATTTTTCGAGTAACGAATATTGACGTGACGGCTTAATTACGTGAGCTACCGACTGCACACCGAAATTTTAAAAGCTCATCGCCACCCCGCCTTGAAAGCCTTCTTGCGTTAGGCAGTTTTAATTTAAAAAATTCTGCTCCAAGTGCGTCCCAAGCACACGCACTCACTCTCCCCGGGTGTGATTGTTGGGGTCGATCGCGATAGGGTGCTCGAAGGATCGGTGACCTAGACAAATGGCCTCAGTGTCGAGGAGAGAGCGTGAAAAGCTTCCGTCCGATACTGCATGGATTATAATTTAAGAGAATGTTTGATCTTTCAAACATTCAAAGTGCTTACATTTTGAAACTGAGACTGGCCCATTGTTTCCCGGGATAACGTAAGTTTTAGAGTTTCTCAGCGGGTGGCTTTGTTTGCAAAATAAACCCATTAAGCGGGCGAGTCTTGAATTTGCTTTTGAGAAAGAAAAAAAGCCTCGCAAGTTAAAGGAAGACACGGAGAAATTCCAAAGTTGCATAGTTAGCGTCGGAAGCGCAAATAGAGGGTGGAAAAGGGGGGGGGGCGTGATTCCCCGTTACAAGAGCTCGTCTTCCTTCACCACGAACTTTAATTAATTTCAATGGAAAAATGCGAACAATTTCAAAAGGAGCAAAGCTTCAAAGTTTTTGGCCAAGAGTAACGAGCGGCTAATTTATTACGAGCCTGAGCGGGGACTAGTCCGTGTCGCTCGAGTTTTCGCTGGTAGGTGATGCGTATACCTCGGGCGTAAAAATGTTTTTCGGCTAACCAACTCCAATTTACACTTGATAATGTACTTTGGATGCCTCGGGTGAGCAACTCCACTTTGAGGGATGAAGTTTATGGGGTATGGCCATTAATCAGTTTGACCTTTTTTTTCCGAGTATTATAAATATTTTTTTATTTCCAGTATCGCTATTCTGCAGTTTTGTTGTCAACGTCAAAATCATTTTTATTTTCAGTAAACGTTGAGCGCCACTGTCAAAAACTGTTTGTTCTGTACACCATGTCCGCACATCTTCTCATTAGGGCTAAGTAACAACAACGACCAAGGGAGACTAGAGCGTATAAGTATGGCAAGAAATCCTGGGATGAAAAAAAAAGAGCAACGCACGCTACGTCAAAGTGGTTCGAAGGTACAGAGAGGCAGGCAGGAGCAGAAATAGGGTGTGTACTATCCAAAGAGAGGAGGGCGACCGTCAGTTCGTATCCCATAAAACGAAGCACCGAAGAGATGAGATTAAACGTAGCGGAAGAGGCACTCGGCGCCCTACACGCCACAAGGACGGAACGAGGGGTCGAAAGGGTTATAGCGACCAGCTGGAAGAAAAGCCGAAACGGTGATTAACCCCGAAAGCCTCGTGTACGGCTTGCGGGGGCGTGAGTCCAGGAAATCCTTTTTTGAATATAATTGGGCGCGAGATATTGTCTGTGCATCAAACTGGGCGTGGGTGCAGTTTTTTTCAACGGGTCCATTAGAGGAGGCTTTGGAGCTTTTTTCGGGGGTTACTGATTGATTGGAGGATCAACAGAGGGAGGCTTATTGTGTAAATGGCCAAAACGAGTATGGGCTTGGATTTTTTCGGGGGTTTTATGATTTTGTTGGGTAATGTCTTTTGTTTGTGTCCAAAAATTATTTAAAATGCAAACAGATATTATTTTTGTTGATTGAGTGGTGGGTTTGTAATCCAGTAACCAGTGATGAATAAAACTGTGATTCAGTTTTTTTTTTTTTTTTTTTTTTTTTAATTACTCTGCTGTTGTAGCTGAAAATTAATTGAAAAAGTTAGTAAACTAAAGTAAATTGGCAAGTTGATTTATTTTAATTCAAAAGTAATTGCAAATAATTCTCAATTACAATTTCACCCACCACTGATAGCATACACTGAATTCTTATTTCAATCAATAACTGATTATGTGTTTTCAAAGCACATACATAAGTTATTGAAAATTATATTTGAAAGACTTGAAAGTTGTTCGAATTACTAGAAGTGTGCACTGCCTGTATTCTTACGAATATAGTCTAATGTACTATTTTACGTTATAATTTATGTGATAAATCAAAATTTTGTTAAATTATGAAAGTATAAGTAAATATGATTTTTAGTATAGCTTACATTTTTTAATTATTCCTAATGACAATCGATGGGTTATGAACTTGCTACAATTTGTTTACCCTAAATTATTGTGGAATTTTTAATTAAGACATCAGAGTATCTCTTTTCTTTCAATCCTTATGCATAAAATATCAAAAATACAATGCAATGTATCAAAAAGTAAGAAATTTTTTAATGTTTTTTTTTTAATAGACATGTTTTTTCTTGGAATTTGATGAAAATACGCCTAAGCCAAATCACCTCAAAAGAAAAAAAAAAAAAAAAAAAAAAATCGTATAAATACATAAACGTACGTGTGTCAGATCAACCGATACCCTGCAACTATTTTCTATCCTCTTCAATTATTAAGCCATCAGCGAAGCTTATTCTGCTCCTCCAAGCCCATTATTTTGCCATCCACGCCACTCACAGAGGACAAACGTTTTCTCCCTCCCTCTTGCGTCCATTCCTTCCACGTCACACGCTTGCTTCGTCCTTGTCAGAAGATAACAGTAAATTTGCGTGCGGGACTTGGCAATCTTTTTTTTTCTTTTTTTTCTTTCTCAAGCTTTGGGTTCTACAGCGCATAAATTGTGCTTTAATAGCCCATCACGGAAATTAAACAATAATCGTTGCGTGGAGGCGTGAAGAGCTGAAAATTAAATGCTAGTTTTATTTTCATCCCTGAGGTCCCCGGGTCTCAAGTTTGTTTACTCTTTGATTGGTCTCCAGACGTTGATGATGAACTGGCAGCTTAATGAGCTTGCAGATGATTACCCGTGTTTGTACCCCAAGAAACATATTCATCATTATCTTTCTCGGAAATTTTATAATTTTTTCATTTGATTCACTTACTTATTCTTTTTTTTTTTTTTTTTTTTTTTTTTTTTTCATTAGTTATTTTAAGTAGACTCCTGCTATCAGTTTTTCGTAAGTTGAAACTAATAGCTACTAGTTAGTCGAATGAACATTAAGTCGTACGAAGTAACAGCCCAACTCTTATAATTTTCCTTAATAGTCCACAAGGTACAATAAATGTACAATAAATTTTTTATTTAGGATCTCAAGATATTATTGTCAAGAAGTACAACATGTCGTTTTATTAAAAAAAAAAAAAAAAAAGGTATGGAATATTGTAAATCAAGAAAACAATAATTACAAAGGAATTAAAACCGTAAGGTTTCCCTCTCGAGTAAGCCATTTACTCTTCGATCCGTTGCCCGGCAATGATCATAGTTTCGCGTGCAAGCGCTCGCCAAAAGCTTCCAAAACTTTTCGGCTTCAATCCAACCACAGCGGAATCTCATTTCCGCAGTGCTTCGGCCAGCATCGCTCACCGACAAAAGCCACCTAGCCCCTGTAACCTTTTCACCTCCGAAGACACCCCGCCAGACACAATCAGAGATCCATCGTAAATTTCGCTGATATTTACAACACCATCCCCGATGGCCCTGCCGCCCTCGTGCGTTGTATACGCACCACTTTATCTTTTTCGCGTGTTCGCAATCGCCTCGGTCCTCCACTAAATTCATCCACCTACGAACGCGCGCGCACACCACGGGATGGCGAAATAAGGGGCCTCTGCCCCTGAAACGACGTATAAATTGGCACGCCGTTTCTTTCCCCTTTAGCTTACTCATGTACACGCGATCCGTAGATTCACGTTATTCCACCTGACGCCAGAGTTCTGATGCCTTCTATTTCCCATACGCTTGACTCTTTGCCCATCTGTTGCTGCGCCTACAGGCGCTCCAACACGCGTGCGTGATGCTCTATCCGATGGAGTGTCTCGTTACGAGCGCGGTCTTTTCTGCTCTGCACGAAAAAAAAAAAAAAAAAGGAACAAATAAAAAAATACCAAGCAGTTAAGCTGTCATAGATGAATGTTGTGCCATTTTTTCAATCTTTCGTTGAAAGTTTCTCATTCGACAGAAATTTTTTCCTTTCCCGAGTGGTGGAAAATTTTTCGTTTTGATAAGTTGATCCATTGCGTTCGTGTACAAAGAACTTGTAAGGAGAAAGCCATTCCCGTTTTCTTTCTTTTTTTTTTTTTTACTTTCAAGAAAATAATTATTTCAGTCTTCTTTGAGCTTAACGCCGATTTCATCTCCACGAGGGGGAATGCGGATATACTTATTTTGAATGTTATTTCCTCATAATTATCTTACCATAAAAATTTTCACAAATTCTATGTTTGATAGCACGTATCATAACGCATTCAGCGAGTACATGGAATCTCAGAGCAAGAGGTTCCAGCTGACGGGTGTCCCAAGCTAAAAGGGCAGCGATGGTTACACCGCAGTCCAACAAATCTCGTGTTCTCGTTGTTTCAATCAGGGTATAAAAGAGACAACGAGTTGGCACTGGGAATCGTCTCTCTCCTGCTACTACCCGACCCAGCTGGAAGCGTCAGCATCGTTTCTCTGGACTATCGGATAATTATCGGAGGAGAGGGGCGTACCGAGAGAGCCGCGCTCGGGGGCACATCGTACCGATTGCGTGTCGCGCGAATACCTTGTAATCGTGCCGCCCTTGTCTCTCTGCCTATCTTAACCCTTTCCCCCCCTCCTTTGGGTACTTGCTTCGTTCTCTTTAAACATTCGTATATATGTGTGTACCTGGGACGTCTCCTTCGGGGCTGTGCCAGTGTCTCCTTTCGCCAAACGGACAAGCAGTGTGGTGTGGTGTGCTCGTGCGTGTATCGCATGTTAGTCGATGCGTCGCATTTGCATATTTTCGCTCCACTCGTGCAGTGTCTTTCTGACTTTGTTTTCTCTTGCAATGATTTCTGTATTTCTTCTTGTTACCTTTTTTTTTCACCCTAACAACTGTTAATGTTTTTCTAGTAGTGCTGATTAATTGCACGTACATTATTTATTTTGCATGAGCTTTTACTTGTGGCATAGGTGTGTGCGCATAGTCCACACATTGGGGTGATGTTTTATAACTTCATCCTGGATCATGCATGATTTTTTAATGTTTTATTTGGACAAAAACTTTTTTGACGATAAATAAAATACACCTATCAATGGTAGATATATTTTACAATACTTTGCGTGTAACGATTAACTAGATGTTTTATTTTTGCATCCACTACAATCAATAAGACTCACAATAAGATATTGGACATCAGGTCATAAAAAGAAACACACTCCTCTGCACTATTGTTTGCACCTCTACGACTGTATATCCATCAATGATCGGCTGAACGCACACCCATGCACGCAGAATTAATCCGATCCACTGCTTCTCCAGAGCGTCCGGCGCGAGGAGAGGATCCTCTCCTTTGATCCTTCCATCAAAGTTTCTCCGACTCCGCTCCACCTCCACCTCGATTCAAAGTGTCACACGCGTCAAGGATCCACCGGGCCGTCATGTCCTCCTCACTTCCGATCGATCCCTAAGAGAGACGTACACCCTTTGAAATTCGCACTTGCCCGCGCACGAGGACCCACTAGCGCGAACTCTCTTCCTGAAGTGTGTTCGACGACGTAATTGGAAGGGAGGGCAAAGAGAAAAAAGAAGGGGGGATGGTGGCAAAAATAGGAGGAGAAGGTAAATTGAAAGGATTCGATGTACCCAGTGAAACGAGCAATCAGCACCGTTTCTCTTTCCTTCGTTTTTTCGTCCTCCTTTCCTCACTCGCTCGATGCTCTTTTGAATCCCGGAACGTTTAAGGGATGGCAAATCGATAACTCCACGGTCTCCTCGGGCTTAATTAACGCGAGTACAGGTCTTCGATTGTTTGACTTTGGAGAACCCACGGCATGAATGAATGCGCCCCTCGTTAGACTTTTCCGGGGCTGGGTGATTTTTTTTTTCTTTTTTTTTCGCGCTTCGTGCGATCGTTAATTTACTTTTGACGACGTGCGTTGAAATGACGGTTCGGAGCGAGGGCTTTCTTTTTCTTTCGCTGGTACGTTTACTTTGAGGTGGAGTGTTATTTTTAATGCGGCCGAAAGGCCTTTTGGTCCTAATGAGTGTCGTTTTTGCACAACGAAACTTACACGTGATTCTTTTTCATTAAAGGATGTTGGAAAGGAGACAGGGTTCCGACACAGTAATGTTGCATAGTGCAGTTCATTGTGTTATTAATTTCACTCGATACCAAAAATCCCTTCACAGGCTTCGCGTTTTAACGATTGATCGCAAGAAAGGACGATCAACAGGAAATGTTCAACAAGACATTGGGAGAATTAAAAAAGAAAGGATTCATCCTCTCGTTGTCCTCGCTATCAAACCCATCGATCTCTACGCTTTTTTGGGTTGCATTTCTTGTCAATCATCCGGGAAGAGTCATTATCCTCCGTGTCCGCCGCATCCTCGCGAAAAAAGAGAAGCGCCGCGAATCTCGTGGGGAGGAGGGGGGGGGGAAGAAAACCAAGTCTCCCTACGCAAGGTCCGTCGAAAAGAAAGGACGCCTTCGCGCTCTCTCACGACACGCAAATCATTACCTCGACGTGAGTACCGAGAGGTCTTTGGCCGCGAAACGCCAAAGTCATCCTACGGACGGCGCACTCGGGAATGCCGCCTGTGTATACAATACGTTCACTCGCGCCAACAGCTGTCACTCATCAGAAGGTACGTATGTACACGGAGAGGATGACGGCATTTGCGCGTGTATACGAGTACGCGTCACAATGGGCAAGAGGACTATCCATCGTTTATTAATGAACCCACAATGAGCACGTGTGTACTGTAGGGTGTACGTATATGTATGTGCATCGCGCGTGAGTGCATTTATGAGAGGACTCGATGGTTATGTGAAAAGGGGTATGAAGAGCTGCTCGACCCACATTATATAAAAAGTGCCCTTTTTTTCTGCATATGTTGAAACGCGTTGACGCGGCTCTTGTCCTCTTGATCTCTGATGTCTCTTTGGGCTATTGTGGTATTGTGGTATTATGTACACCGCACGTCACTGTATGACTGCTGATTTTTTTTTTTAACCCCACTCTTCTGATGCCAATACCAAGGACGTATATCACTGATAAAGCGAATAAAAATGTATCCACGATGTATAACAGAGCTGTGCATTTTTGTAGTCTCGCTCAAAATTCCGACGTCATTTTCAAGTTTCTAAACGTATTTCAAAGCCATCAAAAAAGTCTTAAACATTTCAATAGGTAAGCCACATGAAGCCATCTTCGTGAGCTAATTAGACGTGTCAGATGGAAGCAAACGGTTGGAGCAGCGAGCAACTCTCCCAAATCGGTTCTCGAAAATCGTGACGGTTCGTCGAGGTACTCGCTCGCGTTGACCAAATCAGTCCTCCTCGGCAGGTCAGTCTGAGAGTTATCTCTCGAGCTCGTGCATACACAACAACCACCGTCTCACCAAATTGGAATTACACGAAGAGATGGGAAATGCCTGTCTTCTCGCGGTAGGAGGTGGGCGGTAAGGGAGTTCAAGTGTGCGTCTCTACCACCACCTAAAGGATTAATTTACCGAGATAAGGCGCAATTAGTCCACCACGAGGGCGTGCCTGTCACCTGATGGCACAATTAACCGTCCACCGTGCCCATTATACGTGTCCTCGTGATTGTTGCGCGTCCACCCACCTTCGTGATATTACACATGTGGTCTACGATACACTTGTACATAAATATAATACACTCAGCATCCAGTGTACGCAACACCGTTGCCTTAATGCCCCATGACTCTACGCTCGGTAAATCTCTTTGGTGCGATATCGTAACCTTTCACATCACTCGAGGCCAAGGTGTGCACACTAAGTGGAGGCTCAACGACTCTCTTTCTCGCTGTCTTCTTAACGGGGTGCATGTAATTGAAGTTGGGGATATATATGTGTGTGCACACTGAAGTATCTCAGGAATCCCGTAATAGAGCGCCGTCGTCGTCGTCGTCGCCGTATACATGAGTTTCGAGGTGTGGGAATAAAGTTGAGATTTTTTACAAAAGGGGCATAGGATAGGACGTAAGAGGATAAGTACGGGTATCATATTGGCAAATGGATTTTGTACCGTTTTCTCGCGGCGCAACGGAGCGATTCGTCTTTGTAAATAATGGATAATTAACCGTTATAGCCCTGGCGTCCCAAGGGTCATGGCGCGAGAAATTATTCGCGAGAGCCTCGCGAACTTGATTAGCTCCTCCAGAGTTATTTCGGGCCATGTGTTTCGCGGCCCATCCGTTTGCTCTTGCGTGTGCTTTCTCGAGAATATCACACCCGTTGGATTTATTTTGTTGTGCATGTATACCCATAGGAGAGATTTCATTTGGAATTGGAATTAACTTGTTGGTGTTGCAAAAGTGGAATCGTTGCATTTTTTTAAGCCGAGAAATGATTTTTTTTTGCTTTGGTGTCTTAAAGAAAAAAAAGGGGGTGAATTGACTTGGTAATTCTTCTTCTTTTCTGATTTTAGTGTTTTTCTATGTTTTTAACGTCCGTGTCAAAAATGCCAATACAGTAATTGTCAAAAAAAACTGTCGAGGTATTTCTAATTTAACTTTGAATTTATTTACTTATTTCTAGATAGAGTTTCAACGCTTAATTAAAAGATACATGTTATTACAAATATCTTAATAACTGTGGGGAATTTTTTTTTTTTTTTTTTTTGTTAATTGCAAAAGGTGACTCGCAGCTTCTACAATATCTTCTCTAGTGCTAGAAATCAAATCTTTCCTACAATTCTGTCGAACAAAAAGTGCCATTGATTATCTCCTCACCGCAAACCACTACTCGTCACTTCTCTCGATGAGATATCTTGAAGAAAGTAACCAAAGAAATCGCATGCTCAATTATTTCACTGCAGCATCTGCCAAAAATATATCATTGTGACTTCACACGCAAGAAAATAACAATAGCCGTGACGACGATACCTTGATTCATGAAAACATAAATATAGTAGCTGCAGAACCTTTAAGACGAAATAGAATAATAGATTCCGCGAAACTTGGAATGAGTCGGGACTTTATTTTCTTTACCTTCAAAGGTCTTTTGTGAACGTAAAAAGTAGTAGTGAAAAGTAGTTAAAAAAAACATTTGTGATAAAAAAGCAGCTTCGAAAAAGATACGATGAAATGAGTGAGTCCACACAAATAACAAACGAATACTGTTTAAGTCAATGGATAATATTGATTAAACATTTATCTGGTGATAAAAGAGCAACTCGTACTTTCCAAACTGACTAAGATACACAAAAATCGTTCATACGTGCACTCATCCCGCAAAGGCGAAATTCAACAATAACGTAATGACGTTTGGTTGGCGAGAGGTGCCGCAAAGAGCACGACAGTGATCTCGAACATAACGTGATGGACGCACCAAAGAGACGCATCGCAGCAAACCTTTTGTAAGAGTTGCTGTCGTGCGTGTTTTTAAAAAAATGAACCGCAGCGTCCCGAGCACCACCACGCGAGGAAATCATTTGCGTGACAGACTCTCTGATCATCCGTCTCATCTTGGAAAGCACCCCAGGGCACCGAAAACTTCAGTCACGAAGGGGCTTTTGTAATCGAGCGCCTCTTACACTCATCCCTCTTGTGCTCGAGGGACTGCACGTGCATTAAGTGTATCATTGTGGTGCGCCCAGATGTCCGTGGCGTTGCTTTTTCGCGAGTTCTCGCCTCTCCGTTTCTTCGCGACGTTATGTTCGGGATAATGGCGCATACTGGAGATGTTTGTAAAAATTGCCGTGCATGGGGCCCGTCCGATGGGGCTTTTTTTCTAGGTATGGGGTCTTAGTGGAGTAATTATTATATTTCGGTATGAACTAGAACGAATATTCGACGGTGGAATTACCTATGGTAGCAGAATTGGTCTCCTCTTTCGTGATTTATTTACTTACACTGGATTTCAAAACAAAAATTGTTCCTCCGGTGATTTTACAGGTGGGCAGAGCTCGTGCGTTTTTTGGTAATATTTACGTTTAACGCTGTATTTGCGCGATTATGAGTTAGTGAACAATAAAGACTGAAAATATTGCAAATAACGCAAACTCTATTTTTGACAGTCATTGCATTTTTGGGACGAATATGGTACGAGCGCTTTTGTGCAGCTGAAAAATACCATGTTGACATACAAATGCACACACGGGCCCGGGTGAAGGCGTATTCGGCCGAGCGAGCGTGTAGCCCAAAGCGATGCGATTTCAGTCACAAAATGGTTTTACAATAAGTTTGTTGTTATGAACGCATTTTTAAAAAAAACAAGGGCAATGTCAAAAAAAGTTTTTTTTTTTTTTTTAAACAAAGCGTACGGAATATGCAATAAGCGCCATATAAATATTCTTATGGCAAAGACAAATTTTTAATTATATGGATAACAAATATTACTTCTTTGTTTATTAACAGGAAATAACCATAAAAAAATAAGAAAAACAAATAAAGCGGCAGATTTCTTCTTTAGATCCTTTACGTATACGTTTCGATCACAAATACACACGAACATACGGAATTTTGCAAGATTTAAAACACACTTAACTTTGTTTCACATGTGTGCAGAGTACAACTTGCATAATAAATGATAAAAAAATAAAAGTACAACCGAGAGGAAAACATGATTGCGTCCGATATCCCGCTGAGTTTTCCAGATCGCGTCTAGTCACGCTTGGCAATGACTCTCCTTGTTCGCCCAAGCTCTAACGAGAAGAGAAAAATTGTGGTAAAAGGATATGTGCGCACTACGCTCACGTAGAAAAGAGCCTCATAGTATCCCCTATCCCTCTGTCTCTTGAGGATCCTCGCTTTTATTGAAGCTTAGCGGACACGTTGAGTCGCCATCATACACATATCAATCGGAAATAGCGACATTTGTCCTTTTGTTTTTATTTTTATATTTCATTGCTTTTAGGCTTCTACCTGCAAATCGGAAATTGTTTTCACGTGACTGCTTAATTCAAGCATTATTATTTTGTACGAGCAACTGATCCACAGAAGTGCTTTATGTTTTTCCTTAAGCAACGCATTTGTCGACCACACGTTCGTCATATTCATGAACGTGACACTTTGTCTCCTAAGAACCCTAGCCTCATACAAACTAAACAAAATCCTTATTAGACTTTTACATAAAGGTGTGACAAGTTTCATGAAGATATTATCATTCTTTAAATTTGAGGTGTAACTTCTCTAAATATACTACTTACATTTTAAATTATAGAGAATACTAGCTGCTGTGCATCATGGAAAAAATTTCAGTTGTATTCAACGCATTCACTGCATATTTTTCTCTGCAAAAACATCTTGTAATTCGACCGAAAGAGAAAAATAATTTTGAAATAATAAAAAAAAAAACTTTTTTCACTCATCACTTCAATTTAAGAGGTAAATTTACATATGACCCTTTTCCGATGAATTTCTGACAAAATTCGCAAGTCCCAAGCGTGAGATTGGCCAACACTTGCACTGCGTTGTATTGTAATATTCATGTGCACTCGCTCCGGCCAATAGTCAAGGATCATCAATCAATAACCGATCGGTCGGTCTCTATTGTACGCAACGATGCGTATACCCCCTTCTACCAGTAATTAGAACGGCTTACCAAAACGACCAGGAGGCTTCTTGCTTTTTTTTTTCTTTTACAATTTCTTTTTTAATCTTGAAGGTTTCACTTTCAAGGCGCTCGCGGAGCTCGGAGAAAAATCCCCTGATTGGCTGGCTATTCGTGAAAAATCTTCAGCGGCATTGATGGATTTTCATTCCATCCTTATGCTGCAAGGCGGAAAGGAGAGGGGGGGGGGCTCAGTGGGAGGAGGGGCAAAATGTTCGCTTCATTAACGCGGTAATAACACGCTCGTACGGACTCTTGAGAAACGAGATTTTCTCGTGTACATAATACAGAGGGGATTTTTGTTTTATTTGCAGGAGTAAAAAAAAGTTTGCTCATAAAGACTCATGCAAAAGGTGATACCGTAGTGTTTTGAATACTATTACCATGGTATAACCTGCTCTCTTGAGTCGTTTTATTTTTTTATTTATTTTTTATTTTGTGAGATACCAATTATTCGACTTGAGCACAGAGCAGCCATCTATATAGGTGAAAGGTAGACATTTCCTTTTCCTAAGGTCCAAGATAAGCTTTTCGAATTTCGTGTCGAAGCGACAAACCGAAGAAAAAAAACCTTTTCCCGTGACTAATAAACAAAACCAACAAATGATGCTCATTACTCTCGGGGAACGCGTACATATATATACGTGCTTACACGAGCCACAGCTTGGGAGAAAATCACGCGGCTTGCACTTACAGCGTATCCTCGATATATATTTCCACACGAGGGCGTCGAAGCGAGCAAGCGCTTAACATGCAATATTCATAAACACAGCCAGGGGCTAAATCAGTTCCCGACTATAACTCGAAGTCTACTCGCACCCCAATGTATATTTATACATATATACATTCATGTACCTATGTTCGTTCGAGCGGTCCTGTGCATATTACGTACATACAAGCGAGTGTGTTTGCGGGTGCACGAGTTGCCCTTTGACGGGTCGGAAGTTTATTGGCTCGTTCGAGCCTTTGCTTGAGGGAAATGAGCCGCTCGTTCTGGCGCGTTACTTATTCTGTTCTGCGTGAATGATTTTTCAGACGAGCTTCGAAAAAACGAAAAGAATCGTGGAGTGCTGTTGGTACATCGGAAAACGTACCTATACATAGCTGGCCTTGATTTTGCAATTGGCGAATTTAATTGTGTCGATTCGAAAAGTTACAAGATAATAATGGAATTTTATTTCAATCGTTATTTTGTCCGAGAAACGAGAAAAACTACGAGACGGTTACGAACAACTGCAAGAATCATAACTATGCTTTTTTTTTCTTCAGAACATTCTATTCGTTGAATACAAAAGTACAGAAATTGGCTTGAAAATTACTTATTCCTACATGCAAATTGACGCCTTTTATTACTCATCACAAGCTTTACTCTGTACTGACTGAGCTACTCCTACTGACCACACATGCCAAATCATACACTTTTCATTCTCCAACAACAACAATCTTCAACTACCCGTCCACGTCAACACATTTCCGACGATGGAAAAACAAAAAAATTGATAAAAAAAAAACTCGAGAGATCATTCGTGCCTCACGCCATTGCCCGAGCCTTTTCATCATCGGTGCTCTAGCGTCCTCCAACGTGTGCACGGGGAAACAAACCAACGCTGTAGTTCTAGCAATTAAAAAAAAAAAAAAAAGAAAAAGAAAAAAAAATGGAGAAAAAGTCACTTCAATCAGCAAAAACACACGCTACACTTCACTCGCCCCGGCCCTCGCAAGTTATAATATTCCCCTTAGCACCTGGGTACCCCAACACGTACACGCGTATACACACGAGCAAAAGGGGGAAAAACGACATAGAGAGGGAAAAAAGTAATCAGCACGCGACATCGAGTGTTCTCGTCATCGCGCAAAGTACGACTCCTGTCGTCATTAATTAATTAATCCGAGGGATCTTGCTCCTCTCGGCTGCGGAGGGTGTCAGCAAAGATGGAGAGGCGACGCCGTAGTTTCCTCGCAACCGTATATAACCGGCGGATGCGGATGTACGGCTCGTCCGACAGCCACGGGAGACTACTCGATCGGCCGGAATTATTTAATGCGGCTTGAGTATCGGGGAGCTCGTGTAGTACGGCTCCGGCCGCATTACCCTGGTGTTTCGTCGAAGTGGTATAAAAGAGGAGGAATGGGCGACTATGTACGTAGGGGGTTGATGGGAGCTTTTGATAGAGGGGGTTGGCCGTGTTTTTAATTTGTCACGATAACCATGGAGGCAGACATTTTGTAAATTAGAGCACGAGAGAATCGATTTAATGAAAGAAATGCCGTTTTGAAGAATCAACAAATAGTGTATCTAAAAGCTTTCAAGCTCTAGATCCTTCGAGTTGTTATTAACATCCATGTATTTTACGATCATTAAAAAACCACAATCCGATTTAGAAAACTCATAAATTTGTAATATTGAAAATCAAAGTGCCAATAATCTTTTTGGTTGTTACTTGACATTATAATTTTGTAACTAGAGAATCTCTCGTCTCCCGGACTATGGGCTCCAAACAAGGTATTCGTTGTGATTCAAATGTATTTTTCAGACTCCCAAAATCCCAGGGTCACGTGAATCGTCAAAAGGACTGCGGAAAACTTCCTCCCGGCACCCCCGAGCCTGCATGACTCATCAAAAGCTCCAAACACGTGCACCCTATAGGGCTTCTCTCTCTCTCTCTCTTTGGTAACATCTTGCCAGCGGCGATGGTCCGCGTGTATCGGCAGAAACAAAAGCAGCAAGCGCGTGGTGCGTATATATATACGTCGAACAGGTTGTTGTTCGAAAGCGACGAGCTGTGCGATCGAGTCAAATGTGCCGTATAATTACGGGGCAATTACACGAGAGGGAGGGAGGGAGAATGTCGATCGAGCGTCTGTGTGTGGAGTCTCGGAGTTGAGATCCAAGGGGGAGGTGGATTTTTTTTTCTTTTTATCGTGCACGTGAGTATTTTTTGACGGCTCGCCAGAAGGGAGAGTTAGGATTGATGAAACGCGGTTCATTGGTTCGAGAAATAGGAAAAAAGGAGGAAAACCAATCGCGGAGAGTGTAAACTGGGGGTTTTATTCGCACGATGCGGGTGTTATCTGGACCTTCATGATAATTTTGAAAAAAATCACCCAAGTTTAGAAAAATTAATGGAAATTTATAGACACAAGTACAGACGCAAAACAAATTATAATAGGTAAATATAAAGATAACAGATTTAATAAAACTGACAAAAAATATGTAAATGAAGGCAACTGCACAAAGACAACGGCATACGAACAGAGACTTGTAGTTGTAAAAAAAAAGCATTCGCAGACTAAAAATAAAAGAAATAAAAATAAAAATACAGTATACATGGATAAGGTCTATGTATAAATGATTGAGAGATGGATAGATAAATATAGATAAGGGTGAAAATGTAAAGTTAAGTATACAAAAGAAATGTAAGCAAAAATATTTACAGGGGATCGCAAAACTCGGGAAAATAGGAATGAGGAGTTGATCCATACATAAATAATTACACAAATAAAAGAAACGTTGGAGATTTGGAAGTGGATGAAATAAAAAAGACACCAAGGTAGAAACACACAGAAAAAGACGTAATGTAAAGTATCACAGCTGTAAAATATCAGGACTATAAACAAAGAGAAAAAACAGGGTAAGGTAATTTTTGAACCTCTGAGCCACTCCCGTGGTCACAGGGTAATAATTCTTTGATTTTATTAAAAACTACCCTGAGAAGTTCACGTACCACAAGGAGAGCAATAAAAATTAAACGTAAATTAAGTCAATTCATTACAAGTACGGGGAGTTGGCACGTTAAGCGCGCAGTGAAACGTATGTAATCCCACGAGTAAATGTAGGGTTACATATTCACTTATGCAAACGCAAATTTACCGGAGATACGTGTACCTTGATTGTAAACCAAATAAATTACATTGTTAGGTGTAATCTCAATGTTCAATGTTTCGTCAATTGTACAGCTTCCTCGACCAGTAAGTTTTTTCTCCTTTAGACCAAAAAATCCGGGGTTTTCACTTCGGTGGTCAACACCCAACAAAGTATGCTCTTCCACAGAGACATCGCCCGATTGCACGGCATATTTGATGAAACCAAAAGGGAGAGGGAAAAGCACACGGTGACGTCTGGGTTAGCTCAGCTCGTTAGCTGCATATGAGAATTTAAAGACTCCGGAGAGCGGGATTTAGTCACGGCGGTCGTCACCGGCGAGGGACTCGGAATAATTTTACTTTTGTCGCGTGCAGTTTCCACGCAGCGGTGGTTATGGAAATTTTCGGCCGAGTTTACCCAGAAGCGCCGGCTCGACGTGCACGCGTATTTACACGAATGTAATGCGGTGTACGGAATATATATATATATATATATATGTACTCCCACAGCACGGCTGGTTTGCGGAGCGTTAATTTACAATGGGCTTGCGTTATACCCTCGGAGCGAAGCGTTTAACTTTTTGCTGATTTAACGATTTGATGTTTCAATTAATACGCGCTGTGTGGTGGATCGAAGGGGGCAAACAGGAGGAAATCAAGTGAAAAAAAAAAAAAAAAAAAAAAAGGCAGGAAACGCAGGGCAAATGTGTAAACATTTCGGGGGATAATCCACTGCATATTTAACAGTCTCTCGTTGGTTGGCGCGCTGTACTCCAAATTCTAGAGGAGCTTATGCGCGATTTTCCCTTTGGACGAGCCGACCCCTAAAAAAAAAGTTGGAAGGGAACGAAAAAAGGAAATAAAAAATGAATCAAGCGACGGCCTTTCACGGGGCGCTAACATTTGCGCAGCCGCTTAACAGTGCAAACAAAGCCGATTTCTCTCTTCTTTTATTAACGCACACGTGGAGGGAAAATCCTATTACGCGCGTATAAGGTCGGAAAAATCACGACGCAGCGCGTTTGTTTTGTTATTTATTCGCGCATCGTGAAAAAAAAAAAAAAAAAATAGCAGCAACAACAAAGTGCAAAATCGACCGAAAGGCCGAAGAACGATGTTTACATTGGAGATTTAAAAAAAAAAAAAAAAAAATAGCAGCAACAACAAAGTGCAAAATCGACCGAAAGGCCGAAGAACGATGTTTACATTGGAGATTTTCGCTCCCTCTTTGGCAGTGTGTGTACGTGTATATAAATATAATCATGGTTTTTTTTTTTTATTGTTGCGGAGCTTTTCATTAGGTGTACGCTCAGCCGGAAAAAAACAAAGTGCTCCCTGGAATGTAGTTTTTGCCGAAAATGCTCTGTATCAATCCGAAGCGTTTTTTCAGAGCTTGTTTTTACGAGTACTCGAAAATGGTGCAGAGAAAAAAATATATTGCAGACTCTACAAGGCAATTCATGAAGTTTTTCCTTTTTTTTTTTTTTTTTTTTTTCTTTTAATCCTTCATTTTATAACCAGCGGAGCTCGCAGTCTCTCCATCGAGGAGCGGGAAAACCCAGTAATAAACTCGGAAAGCACGAAACAAATCGAAAAATCAATCAGCGATGGTATTCAATCCGCGTCCTTGATCTAACGAAACGAAAAATAGAGAGAAAAAAAAAAAAATCACTGAAACGAAGGCGCTCTCGCGATTGGCAATTTGGCAGCGTAATCCCATCCCGGGGCGCAGCTAACGAACTTCCGCGGAAATGAATCCCCGCGAAATATATTAGAGCAATCGGCGCCAAGGTGAGGCCAAGATATCTTACGTCTCTCCCGGCGAAGCGCTCGCGTCTCGGGAACACACATAGCTAGCGAGCACCAACACACACGCGCTCATGGAATGAAGTACGCGCTCGTACGTAATTCACGTTTCATTGCCCCATTGTTTAAGATAATTGTCGCATAAATTTCCGTGCTGCTCCCCAATCACGACCTTACCCTTCTCGGGCTGGATCCTCGCACGAGCGAAGAAAAGAGAAAAAAAGTAAGTGCGCGGAGGGAGGGAAGAGACGCGCGTGCTCGTTCCCGGGGATGATTGATATTTCGGAGTCTCGAGCTCGACCGTCCCGGAGGCGAAAATTTGACGCGACTCGAGGTGCTTTTCGGAAATAAGTAACAGATGCTTGCGTGTGTGTGGCAACTGTTGCTGGACGCCATAGTGTGTGTAAGTATATGTATAAAGACTGGTTATTTCCTTGGGTGTGGGTGAAGCAGAAAAAAAAGTACCGCTGGCTCTTGGCCGAATTTTTGGCTCTGACGGAGGTGCTACTCTGCGACGGACACGCAGTTTTTCTACTTTGACCCGAGTAGTGATTTACGAGCAAGGGACTTTTTACTTGTTTTTCGTGGCGTAATTTTTCGAACTCAAACCCTGAGGTATAGAAACAAGTAAAACGTTTGGTATTCGTGAATGGGGATGGAAACTATGCTATATAATTTTTTTTTTTTTTTTACAAACAAATTATTCCCTACATAAAAGTCATGGGTAAAATTAGCTGCAGTAGCATAGCACAAGTTTCAAGGAAGATTTAAATGATTTCTTGGTAAAAACATACGTCCAACATCAAAACATAATACTTTAACATTGATTTGTATTTATAATTTGTTATAGTCGTAACATTCTTTATTTTTTTGTTAACTGATCAGTCAAAATATTCATTACAAAAGAAAAGTTGATAAAAATCCTTTTTTCTGTCTGTCATTCACACAAATATGATTTTTTTTTTTTTAATTTTCAAATAAATAAACTTTCTTTGCCAGTTTGGGTGCCTCAGAGAACTCGAAAAAAAATTAATTGACGATTCTATTCGAGCGAGCATCAAATCAACTGTTCGTCGAACAAATCGTTTCGCGCCGATAGACGAAAAGTACAACTCTCGGGTGAAAGGTTGCAATTAAAGAGGGCCAAGAGGGGCTCTTACTTTGAAAAGAAAAAGGCCCAGTCGGGCCATACGAATCTCCCTCGGCAACAATTAAAATAACAACCACACCCGTACTCTCCAGGAAAAAAAGGGCTAATCGCATAATCGACTTGAACAAAGAAAAAAAAAAAAAAAAATCACCACCATAGTAACAACTGGCATTATCGAAAAGCGCTCTTTTCCCTCTGCGATCTCACGCATGCAACGACGTGCGTGCTTTTTGATTTATAACGCACGTGCATTTTGCCTCTCGGCTGCCCAAATCTCCTACGCGAATTTTTCGTTTCTCTCCACCTGACGGATGAGCGGCACCGGCTCTGTTACCCCCCTTTTTTTTCGGGAAAAGTTATGGGCAATAGCTATACAGTTGGCTGCCAGCGGCTGTGATCTCGAAAATATCGGGCGAAAAATGTACCTGCATGATTATACGGCGTACGCACGCACGCACGCCAACAAGATGATCGTAATTATTTGATTTAGTAACCATTTCGGGCTGATTGGATGCTCTTAGTGGGAGATCAACCAGTCTTTTTCTTTCCTTCCTCCTTTTTTTTTTATTTAGGGATAGAATCACGGGACCACTGCCGCGTTCTTGATTGAGAGCTTAGATTCTTGGGAAGAGAACAATGAACCTCTTGCTCGTGAATAAGTATTATGAATCTCGTTATTATTGTTCATAAAAAATATCATGGATGTACAAAACAAGGTAATAAAGTACCTTCCTACTTTTTTTTAACAATGAACGAGTAAATAATTCTTATATGACTGATGATGGCTTGTGAAACATTACTTATTTATTTCTGTGTCAGATAATTATTTTGCAGTCTTACGAAATGACCATACACAGGTTAATGTTAAAGTTCATTCTACAGCATCGGAACTATTAATGTATTAAATTTGAACTTGTAAAAAATTAGCAAAATAGATACATTTAACTAATGTGTTAATAAATATACTATAAAAATTAGTAAGTACAAATTAAGATTTCAAATTTTTAGCATACGTGATATTATTTATCTGTTTTAAATGAAATATGTATAGGATTCTTGGATTTACATAGTCAACGTACAGTTTGCCTATTATATGTTGAAATTGTCAGGGTCATCAGTGTGTCGAAATGTAACAGAAAAAAGTACCGTAAAAGTTTACTCATCCATATGAAGAATTCACACAGACGAATAAGTATATCAAAGTCGATGAGTGGGGCAGAAACAAGAAGACAATGGGGATGAACAAGCAAAAAAAAATTAGTTGCCGACAGAGGTGAGAGATCTAACGAATTTGGTCTCAAGAGTATAGTTTTACTTGATAGATTAATATTGAATTTGAGAAAAATGTACGATTCTTGAATTAAAATTTGAGGAGTGAGGTTTTTGGTTAATTTTTTTCATAATTATGAAATCATATGAAACAAATTCCCAGTAATTTGATACGCGTTTGTTTTTAACACATGTTGTACAAGTCGTTAGTAATACTGACAACCAGAGTCAAGCTTATTAGATTGTTTGACTAAAAAAAT
Source organism: Copidosoma floridanum (assembly GCF_000648655.2). Next base: position 733,797 of record NW_019379486.1, read on the forward strand.
GATATGTTACACCTACTTATATTTTATTCAAACTCTAGAGATAAAAAAAAGTCTGATAATAAGCATCACCAGAGCACCAATATTCACTTGAAAAAAAAAATTGAGAAAATTTTCCACGAACGTAACACGTGTATTTGGTCCATCTCAGGAATGATCTTGTCCACATACGTAGATATACATGAATATAATATAGTGCAGAATAAAAAAGTAAATGTATAGGAGGTTAAACACCCTCAAACGGTCCTTCTCTTCCTCTCGAAGCAACGAGATTCAAAAGGCTTTTGTGTCCCAGCTGAAAAATAACCAGACGAGTCATTCTCTTAAATTTGATTCAACTTGACCGCAGCTCTTTGCTGTATTGTCTCTGGTGTCTTCCTTCTTTCTTGCTCGCTGTGTCTCTGGCTTTCGTTTTTCAGGGACGCCCCTCGCTTATTTTTCTTTTTTTGTCTTTATCTTTTGGCTGTCCAGTTTGGCTGTTCATTAGAAGCATACGCTGTGTCTCTTTGACATTCATCAAAAATAAGGCAGGTGTTGGTTTAGTACTCGAGGCAAATCGAAAAAATAATTGTATAAAAAGGTATAGTGAAAACAAATGTAACCACAGATTACTAATAAAACAGTAACTTCGTAACTTGATTATTTATTTGATAGAATTGCTTTATTATCTTAATTTTAGGGGAACAGGTGTAAAAAATATATGTAAAATAAATTCGAGGTAAAGCTTTCAAAAAATCTTATTACTATTCGATCAACGTGAAACTTGGATTTTTGTGTTACTTAAAGACACTAAAACAACCTGAACTATCAACTGACAACATTAATTAGTAAAAGAAAATGTAACTAAGAAATTCTTGGCAAGTTCCAAATAATTACTTAGGTAATTTTAGGAGGAAAATTGAGAATTTTGTATTAGCTCTTGATATTGGATGTGAAGCTCTTGTAAAATGTTGAGTTATTGAGCGCATTCTCTCTTTTTCCTATTTGAAACGAAAAATTGAAATTGAAAATGAAACTGTAACAGAGAGAGAAGTAATAGGGGGAAAAATTAGAAATAAATTGTTCAATATTAAATGAAATGAATGTTCCCTCACATTCATACGTTTTATTTGAATACTCATGTAAATGATAAACTGTATTAGTTACATGTATCACAGCTGAAATAGTAATAATTTTGTAACAGTGCAAATTTAATACCTACGAAAATCCACAATTTTTGTGCTATAATGCACTTGAAATAATGTAATTGAAAATAAAAAAAAAAATGAAAAAAAATTCTTATATATATTTCTGTTTTTTTTCTTCTTTTTTTCATCTATTTTTCCTCCCCTTTAATTTTTTTTTTACAGATTTTAATTAATTCGTGTTATACTTAGTACGATTGTCACAAAACTTTTTTAAAAATATACATAAAAAAAGAGATAAAATTCTAAATTACAACATTCATTGGACTGAGAGAGGAAGAAAGAAAATGAAAACAGCAGGCCTCGAGATAGTGGAAAGTAATCCCCGCCATACATGCGCACGAAACAGACACACAATATTCATCGGCAATCGTATCGATGATGATCAATGTCCCCTACTTGGCTCGCTCTCATGCATAATCAAACCAACTCACTCACTGTGCAAATAATGAATTGAAAGAAAAAAAAAAGAGAGACTCCCTACGAAATCAATCTTCTTTCAGTTCGCCTACTCTCTTGTACGTATACGAGCATATACACGCGTGGCCATATATATTGCGCAATAGAACAACCTAATGTCGAAGCTGTGTCAACAGTATGTTTGCTCCGTTGCGATAAAGGATGAAAGGAAGACTGTGAGGCTCCCCTTCCGGTCTCCAAAAAAGAATACCTCTCGTCTCTCTCCATCCTTTACTCCTTATGACGATTCTCTTTTTTGCCTGTGTCTTTTTTTGCTGCGCTTTATTTTTATCTCGTTTTGATTTTTTTCAATAAATAAAAGTTTAATAACTTTAATTTCTTACTTTACATTAACTTTGATAATTTAGTTTTTCTATTTGCTTTTTTTTTTTAACCTTGTAAAAATTTTTATTTTACTCATTACAAAACCATTAATTCTACTTTTTTATTTTCTGCCATGCTTGAAAAATGTATACAAAACCTGAAATAAAATTATTAACTTTAAAAAAAAAATGAATAATAATGATAACAATAATAATAAAATTTTAAAAAACGTGGGTTTGATGAAACATTTAGTTTTTCTATTGTCAAAACTAACCAGTGCATATCATGAATACTTGAGCTTATGCAATTAATCAATAATAAAAATTGTTTATTTTGATTGACATTTTTTTTTCACGTATCTATCAGTAATGTCAAAAATTTTTCAAAAACTGTCAAAAAGTTTTATCAAGTAATCCGAGCTTTGAAGCAAAATTTGTTCACTCTCTCCCATAAATACGCATGTTATAACATATTTCAGTCGCATTAAAACCAGATCACCCAGTTTTTGAAGAAAAAAAAAAAAAAAAAAAAACTAAACATGCCGCACCACTCAAAACAAGAAAAAAAAGGTTTCACCCCTCTAATAAATCAACCAATAAATACACTCCCCTCCCCTCGGTTCGGCCCAACTCCTCCTCCCCTCTAAAGCAACAGCAGCAGCCTCACTTTCAATATCCAATCTCAAGATCTCCAGCAGCTCCACCGCTCTGCGGAGCGTCGAGAATCCCGGATTATCGCGCGCATTAAGTACGCGTACACGCACCCTCTCCCCTTCTCTCTCTATATATATGCTTTCGTGACATTATTATCTGCGCGGAGCTTTCCCGTCCGACCACCCGTATACGTGTGTGCGCGTCCGCACATAAGTGGGACCTCGGCTTTTATACACCCAGAAATTAATTGTGAGCCGGCCGCGCGTTCGCTCGCTCGGTGGGATGGAAAAAGTTTCTCCGGCACATAAATACACATGCAGGGCATCGAGTGGCGGTACAACTGTACACGACCATCCCCTTCCCCCTGCAGGAAACAGATTAGGGGCTGGAGGCTTGCTTTTCGTTGGATTTGCACAACAATGGCAGGATCAGCCGCGACGTGTGCGCATGTATATACATATACACGCGAGTTCATCCGTAGCCTCTATCTCGATGGATTTCACTCTACACGGATCACTTTTTCCTTTGTTGCAGCAGAGTCACTCCGAAATAATTTAATTTTTCGTTATTTCGCGCTCGCGTTTTGCGGATAAATTAATAAGTGTGAGAAATTCATTGCAATGTCAAGTGTCACCATACAGTGAATTCCATGTATGTTGACAACGGTTGCCGAAGTAGGTAGACAAGAATAGGCTATAGGATCAGAGAGACACAGTCTTTTTTGAACGAAAGAAAAGTACCTTCAATAAAACGTTTAACTATATTTTTGATTGTCAATTTAATCTTTGGAGCGATGAACGAAATTTTGGCTTAGAATTACTATAAATGTACAAAAAAAATTGAGAGTAGTTTAATTACATTCAATAGAATTGTGATCAAATTCCTGTAATCTATAATCTATCGTTTACCACGTAAGTTAGATTTGTTCCACTTGACTTTGAAACAAAATACGTACCGTCCCAAATTCAAAATTTTTTCTTTATTTGGGCCACTTTCTCTGCAATCTGACTCGTTCAAAAGCAAACAAGATATTCCATATCGCTCAAATGATATCAGTAACAAACAACCAGCAGCTCGGCGTCGCACATGTCTGCAGCTTTCGCATACATTATGTATCATGCAAATGAGGGAGGAAAAAAAAATGTGCCATCGAAACAAAATCCATCTCTCCCCTTAATCTCCGCTCTATCGTACATACAAGTATACACGATCTGCACTCGAGTCCCGAGTCCACGGCATTGTCGTACTTAGTATAAGAGCTGCTGTCGCTGCGATAGAGAAAAAAGCGAATGTAAAAAAGGGAAGGCCGCGCAGCCGGCGCTTAATCCGGCCAACACGACTCTCCGATTCGATACAATGTCTCCAGCCCTATTAACCACACAAAGCAAATAGGACGCGTGCAATGTGTGCACTTTTTGATTTCAACACTGCCGATCTCTCTCTCCGTCCCGGGACGCCGCAGATTCCCTCTTTCCAGAGCTGGTTGCCACGCGTCCGCGGACCGACGTGGTTTTTCGGCAGCAGCGAGCCCTTGAGCGCACTTTCACCGAGAGGGCTCGTCGCGCGTTTACCTCCACTCGAGTGCCGTGTACACTCTCAGCCTGTATACACACGCACTCACTCAATCCGGACAAGCATCTGCGACACCACCCTGTACCGTTAATGGGGATTTTTCGCTAAGATTTCTAATCGTTTGACGAAGGGACCGAGGGCTGGGTAAAAGCAACAACTAGGTCGGATTTGGAGTGAGTTTGATAGCTTAATCGGAAAATTTTTTCTTTTCTTGTTCCAGCAATGGACAAGTTGAGGCTACAAAGTTAGGGGAAAAAAGTCCTCCGAAGCAGCTGTCTCTTTGAAATTTAAATATGAGTCAACTGTTTTTCAAACCCACGGGCTATTTCTTTAATTTAACTTTGAAATGAATACTTTTTATCTCTTCATCTCTAAATTATGATATTTTAATTAACAAATATTTGAATCCTGATCAGAATTGGCTGCTTCTTCAACCCCAATTAAAATTAACTATTCCTTCAACCCAAATCTAATTTTACTTTTCCCTTAACCCCAACCTAAATTAACAGTTTTTTCAACCCAAATGTGTATCCACGGTTTTTATACTCAAATCCGAATAACCTTGATATTTAACGCCAAAAAGTTCCACTCTTCAATCCTGACTGAAGCAACATTGCCACGGTAGCCACGACTTTTTTAGCCAAATCGACGCCAACGTGTACATTACCTTCTCGCTCTCCATGTACCCAAAATCTCCGAGGAATTCGAAGCATCCTCATACGCTCGTATGCCCCACTAAAATAATAATAATAACCACAAGAGCTGGGAGAATCCAAAGTACGCAGGGGGCGGCATTCTCGACACGTTTTCAGTTCCGGCTCGGCTTTTCCTCCTGCTGCGCGTGGTTCCGCGTTCCGCGACTCGCACGCACAAGCGAGGGGCAAACGAAGCGTGCTCTTAACTTTTGCCCCGGTATCTTTCTCTTCGCTGATGCCCCTTTTTATCGCAGCTATTGCACACTGCCTCGAATCCATTAGAAACTTATCCAAAGTTGCGCCCCGTAAATATCTTCAGTTCTCGTCTACGGGAACAAGGAGCGGAAGGATAAAATAAAATAAAAAACCCCCTTCTTTTTTTTCCTCGCAACGTCCAATTATACTGACCCGTAAACCGATATTCTACGCTGAAAATCGCGATAAAGCTCTCGCATCCTAATCGCGGTGACCATAACGACGACCCATTTTTCCACTCACGGGACGCTTCTCCGAATTGTTCATTAAACTTTCCCGCCCGATCGCGCCTTCCGTTTCCTCCACACCCCAAATTTAATTATTATGCCCCTGCTGCTGTGGCGAGTTCACCACCACAACTGTCCACGAAATAAAAAGCTCTGCGTCGGACTTGCAGGCCAAGGAATCAGAGAGAGGATGAAAGACCCCTGCGCGCTTGAAACGATGGTATATATATATATGTGTGTACTTTATCCGCACGCACCACACGGAGATCGGCAGAGCATTAATACGCGAGAGCGGCTCCGACCGTAAATACGCAAGCGCCGATCGCTCGCTAATGGATAATTTCGGTCCCTTTAATGCAGGCGCGATATCGCAGCCTCGAGAAGTGGGCAGTTATCGCGACCGCGGAGCGTTTACGTGATGGGGCTAATCGACGATCGGATGGCGTGCCTCGATGCAGCGCAGAGCGCAAATAGGGAGGACGAAGCTGATACCGCATTTTATATACTTCAACACTGTACAGAAGGTGCACGAAAGATGGACGGAATGAAACGTTTTTTTTCTTTTTTGGCTCGTCGGTGTTGAAGTTAGTATGGATAAATACAACAATCGGCTCTGCAGGTCGGTCTCTTCTTCATTCATACGTCGCGTCAAGGAAAAATTATTCGCCCTCGCGGTTTGAACACACGTGGGGTAAAAATTAATGAGCCTCTCGGTGGTTAAAAGACCGTATGGGCGCGACATCAAAGCCCGGACGAGGGTGCCCAATTCTGCTCTTCCAAGGTGGAATAAAACTCTCCCCCCGTCCATCCCTTATCGCGCTGGTAAAGGCTGGACACGTTGTGCCTACACTTATAGCGTTGAGTGCCGTGTTTATCAAGCGCAACTAGGCCCCCCAACTGTACATATATATATATACGTGCACATAGGGGAGAGGAGCTTGGAATCGTGCCATTATTGTGCAAATGAGCGAGTTGATGCGCGACGCGTCCGGCCAGTAGGGATTATGCTGTTGCACCACTCGCGAGCTCACCGGACCGCTGTTGCCGTTTCACGCGGCGGCGGGACTCGAGCTTGGCAGATTGATTTTTAGCTCCTCCAGGGAGTGAGGGCTTGCTGCTTTACCAGGGACCATTTGCAATGCATTTTTCATTGAAATCTTCTTCTTCCCTTTTTTTTTCGCAACTCTCAAACACTGTGACAATGAGCTTTTCAACAATTCGCGTTGTTAAAGTCAATTAAACCAACTGCAGGTCAAATGGAACGGCCACTGTAGGTCCGGCTATTTTCATCCGGATGTATATGGTACAAAAAATGTTCCTTCACAACGAAAAAAGTATTGCATTAGCGGGTGTAACTGTTCTCCATTGTATACGCCCGACGATCACTCGATACCGAGAGGGTCGTTGTTTTTCCCGCCGCTAACGATCACTGCTCACATAACGCTCGCTAATTAAAACGTATAGGCGCGGGCCCGCGCATCGGGTGACACGCGCGACGAGGTCGAAACGAGCCAGTTACTCTGTATGAATATTTGTTTTGTTTTCCCACTGCCTCCCTTGGAAATTGATGGCTCGACAGACAGCGACGGGGAGGGGGAAGGAAAAAAAAGCTCACGCTTTCGCGTTTGTTTTCGCAATTATTTCGCCAACGCGGGGGGTGCCACGCAAGAGCGACTTTCGGGTGAGCGATTATTCTGTCCGCTGGTCGGGTTTGTCGGCGGAAAAAATCAATCCCGCTCGACTCGTTCATTTTTTTATGTTTCACAATCGTGTGGCTGGTCAAAGCGTCGCGGAAAACAGCGAAGAATGAACGCGTCAGGGGTCCAATCGAGGGGTTGGTCGAGTGCGAAAAAGCACCGGCTTCTGACTGGGACACCTTTTTATTTCGTACACTTGAAGAGCCTCTATAGTTATGTTAAATGCAAAAAAAAAGACGAGCTCTCGCGCGACATGCTCGAAAAATCCAAAGAGCAAACGAGTGAGAACGCAAAAATCAGCATTCGGTGCCGAGGGATGTGTCGTGAGTGGCAAAAAATAAGCTCGACAAAGGAGGCGATAAACAGTCAATAAAACCTGCACACGGAGCTTAACCGGTACAGCGATGCAGTGCGCGCAAGAGCAGAGAACTCTTGGCAAACAAGCCTGCATTGAGGGACGGACAGACAGATGAGAGGATAGAAAGCGACTTTTCCACCGGAGATTTGCCTGTTTGCCGTTCGAATCGCGAGTCATAAAAATGCAGATGCGAGACGCACTTGTTTCCCAACTCTTATCCTGCTAGGCCGTGGCGTTTCGATGCGCGGATGGATGTAGGAGGGAAGGAAAAAGCTCGCGAGTTTACATTATTTATCGGGATAGCTGTGGGAGGGATCCACGAGGGTATCTCTCGTATGAGTTTTGTTCTCCCGTGTCGCCTACGTCGATTCTTTGCTTGAACTCCACTTACAAAAATGACAACCAAACAGAGTTTTCTGTATTTGTTATTGGGATTGTCAGCCATTAGTTTACAGGGATTTTTCTTTTATCACCTTTAATGCTCGACGACAAGAACGAAGATCGTTGCAAGTATTTAAGAGTATTTAAGGAAATTTTGAATTAATTGTAAGGAGGCGTTGGAACACCGATAACCGTGAAAAAGAAACAAAAGGAACCCACGTACATAAGGCATAAGAAGAAAAAAACCATACATACAATCTACTGATGATCACCTTTTTATCCCACGACGATTATCGATATTGTGATGATTATCAAAATTTCTTGTTTTAAAAGAGAAATAACATATAGGTTTACGATTAACTAACGTTATTTACTGATTGTAAATTACGTTATACAATATAATTATAAAGAGTTTCAAGATTATCAATTTTTTTTTTATTTTTCATCACAGGGATTTCTATGCACCGGGAATATTTTTTCATGCGGTAAATTCTCTGAAAATCATTCAAGCTGAAGTTCCAAGTTCCGCGTGAGACTAGTTTTTTGACGGAGTTAGGGTTGTTACTTTTTTGCAAATACTTGGCCTCAGCTGTATAAAAGTATCTGTATTTGTCTTTCTCTGTTCAGCTACATATACCACTACCTTGAGGTTGCGGGAGCACACCAGCGACACAGTTTGCGTATAATTCACAATACCTACCCGAGAACGGTAAGCAAAGCTGGAGCTCAATTAGTGATGTGTTTGGACTTCCACTGAATTTTGGATACAATACATGCATACGATGTACCTAACGATATTCATGATGCTCGCTGTGAAATTAGAACGGCTTTGATATCATTCAGATTTATTATATTTTTTTTTAAATACATCGCTCTAGATCTTTTCATAAAATTTGATAAAAATATACCAACACCCGACATCCTTACACAAAAGCCCTGTCCGAACCCTTCAATAAATTTCCAAGAGGCAAGTGGCGAGGATGCACTTGGGATCACGCACAGCACTGACCCACATGGCCAGAAGCAAGCTCAGCGAAAATTTCAAGTTATACCCGGGGCACTGGGCGCACACATAGCAGTGCCATGGCGCGCGACGCTGTGCAAACATAACTACCATGCCGTGCTTCGCGACTGCAGGGTGTAGCAGTGGCCGCACAATGCCGCACTTTCTCTCCGTCTCTCTTTGCTCATAGAGCAGTCGGCAATCAGCTTCGTAAACGCGAGCCATAATAATGGAAACGTCACTAGCGAGGACGTGATGGAGTATTTGTATGTTTGCGCCCGGTAGGTACCGCGGCTGGGGTCGAGCTTTTGCTACACGAGTGGGTGTGTGTGCGTTTGTGGCCCGTATGATGTGCGAAACTACAATGACAAGTATTTTTTTGCAAAAGCTTTGGACCGAATGAATGGGAGATTCATTATGAAAATGTTTCACGTCGATGAATCGTAAAATAAAAGTCAGCGTTAATGATTAAGGTACGATGACGAGTTTGTGTCTTTTTTCTTGAACTTGATATTTGCTTCAGTCAAGAGGAATCAAAATTTCATGTTGATTGCCATCAGGTTGTTAGCGATAAACAATAGAAAATACCAATATTGCTGAAATAAATAAATAATACGGCTCGGTGCCGCATAGCTGACATCAAATATTACAATACAATTTGTAAAATGGCTTAAATTTAGTAGACCTGAATAATAAATGAATAGATTAAGTAAATAATACACTTAGTTAGTAATACGCGTTTTTGAAAATATTATTGTTAAATTAATAGATCGTAAGTATTTTAATTGTAAATTAAACGGAAAATTCACAGACATCTTTGTTGAAAATTTTCATGAATTTTATAATTTAATTTTTATTATTAAACTTGAGGTTTTTAAATCATTATTGATTTATTTAATTATTTTTAAACGATATAATACGCGATTTGTGGTTTTATAAAGATTGCATGGATAAGATATAATAGAGTACGTATGCCAAGACGGAAAAGTGAACGAAAAAATATAAGCAAAGGTCTTTCATCTGTATAGACAGAGAGGTATGTTTGTGGATTAATAAATTACCAAAATATTTACAATCGATTATCAAAGTAATCATAATAATGTTGCTCACGCGAAGCGCGTCTCACATAACTAGTAATATGCAAGAATAAATATCCCGTCTGTTTGATGGATGATGTTGATAGAGCGTACATACCTATAACCAAATTATAAACGATCGATCAATTGGAAACGCATAGTGTTGACATTTCGACAGAACTCCTTGTGCTCACACCCTTCCTATTCGAACCCTTGGACTACAACAGGATAGCGAGCAAATAACTCTGGTGATGCATCCCTTCGACAATTGATCACAGCACTGCGAAATTGACAATTGACTGGCTTTTACTTAACAAGTTTTAACTTTTTATTTTGTTTCCATCGTCAAACTGCTTTCTACAATTTTTTTCCTACCCTTTAAAACATTTATTTACGCGAAAAATAACATTTTTTTGGATCAGGTTGATGGTAATTTTTAATTTACATGTTCATTACAATAGTCAAAAAAGATATTAAGTTATCTAAACTCAATTGATAGAAACAAGCATTCTATTAACGTTTGGGAACAAAAGTAAAAAGTTCATTCCTCAATCATCAATAATCTGAATAATCAACCTTTTAAAATATTAAGACAAGTTTATTAAAACATGTTGACCTGTTAATTTAAAACTATTTTTTTTTAATTAAGAAACTAGGTCATTTTTTTTGTTATTTTTTTTTTATAAAAAAAAATTGAAAACTGAAAACCGTTCAACCTACAATCCTTTAGTCAATAAAACTGTTACATTGAGCTAGTAAAATACTTAATAACGAAAGTGCACAAAAGAATACATATTCATCTGGATAAACTTGCAAGCTATGAGCTGCTATTATATGTAAAAAAAAAACTGGAGGAAAATCAAAATCACCACAAACTTACAACTACTGCATTGAAAAAACTTTCGTCTGCCATTCTGGTTTTAGATGTAATTTTTTTCACGTCACCATTCATCTTACACATTGTCATTCTCCTCGTTGGCACTATGTAACCTTCGAATCAAATTTCAACGGGGACACGTAGTCGAGCGTGTAGCGAACTTCTGGTATCCGCAACGTGCACGCATCAAAGCGCACGCAAAGTCCCCCTAACGAATCGCCGGGATCCAATTGTGCCCCTTTACGCAAGTCCAGCCGTTTCTCTTAATTGATCCATCCAAACGCTCCATCATACATCGAACCATCAAAGGACAGGCCATCTCGACCTACCCGTTTCTCTATAGACAGGAAAAAAAAAAAAAAAACTACCAAACTAGCGATAGCAAGTCTGTGTATTGCTCCTGGTGACCGTCACTGTACATCTCTATACTATCTGTATACCTTACTATGCGCGTAAATCGTTATGCATAAACATAATGTGCGTACATTCTCCTGTCCTCTCGCATATTATGGTAATTGACTGTGCCATGACTTTGCGGTAGTTGAAAGCAGTCTCGCCAGACCGACAACCCCCTCGGACCATATCAATTACGCGGACGCATCACGAGGTCTCGAAAGTGGCGCTCGTGGAGCAAGGGAGGATGGAGTGAACGAGTTTTAGGATGGGGCCTTTGATCCGCGATACACGCGCATATCCCGCGTATGTATATACGTATGGCTGTAACCTCATCTGGTGGGCTCTGTCTGGCTGTCTGTGTCTAATCTTCCTGATGGGATTCGCGGTGTTGGGCGCAGCATCTCATCATCTACTCCAACCATACAGACATGGAATTGGAAAGTACTGCTCGGGGGTTGGAGGAATGCAACCATTTTTTCTTTTTCTTTAAAAAAAAAGTAATAACAATATTCGAGGTAAAAGACGTAGGGGAAAGTATCAGGCACTTTGTGATAAATATTCATGAAACGTTTCAAAATTTACGACATAATAGCATGTCGCAATAAGTAGTTTTATCTATGTGGTAAGTAAAGTTTGGGTGTACGTGTTCTCATTGCCCGCTTTAAGTATAACTACCGCGTATGGAAGGTGGCGCACGTATCGTTGTGTCGCACACACATTAATCTAAAGTATTAGTTGCAGTGGTGGCTTATCAACTTTTAACTGATAATAACAAGTTCGGAGTAGATTGGGAAGATACGATGCCATAACGAATAACAGTGTTTTTTTGGCCTACATGTTTCCTGATTTTCGGTGTCGTATACTTGGAGATCGAATAAACGGAGCCGATACAACAACGTTATCAAACAATCATGTGATAAGATTGATACCGAACATTGACCGTTTGGTATTGTAATCAGCAACAAGTCTATGATGCATGAAACGAAACAAGAAATGCTTTAACCAACGTTATTATTTGCACAACAAACAAGTTTTAACTTAATGAAAATAAACGCAAGTAAAAAAAAATCCTCTGTGCAGATTCTTCAAAAAGCAAGCCCAAACCCTTCATTTTCGTTTCGTTAGATACAAATACGATTTTCGAGAGACAATCCCTTTAAACAGCCCTGCAGCTTTTCTCTTCTCTTTATCTCCCAACTCTCTTTAGAAGAGGCCTAAGTGAATCTTATTTATGTAAATACATTAAAAGCCTGAATCGGATTTTTCCTGTTCCAACGTTGGGTAATTCATGAAAAATCGATAGGCTGCGACCCCTGCGGGTGCATGCATTTACATTTCCCTCGATTTCTCAAACGTAAAAAGGGTAAGTTTGCTTGGATTGAATTAAGTGGAACAAGGACTAAGATGAACTGCGTATGGCAAACGACGTGATCAGTTTTTATAGTTTTGCAACTAAATTTAAAGAAAAACACGTATACCATTGTTTTAAATCTAACGTTTTCTGCTTGTTTTTTAATACTAAACATATTAAAGTCAATTTAAATGTACCTACTTAACATATCTAACAAGTTTTAAAAGTTATCGAAAAATTGATGGGTAAAAAACATTTTCTTTGTAAAATACGTATTTACTGCTACTGAGAATACGCCTGACATTTCATTGCCTAAGTATCCCAATCAAGAAAGATCGCTCACAGCCTTTTATAGAATTTCATCCAGAATTAATAAAAAAAAAGCCATATTCATAAAAAAGCAGGGTCTTTTTTTAGTATAGTTTTAACAATTGCAATTATCTTATAACTAATTAAATCAGATTATTTTTGAAATATGATTTTGTTTGTACCAAGATTAAATCGTAAAATAGTTAAAACATTTGTTGTACTTACCTCTTTACTTCATTTTCATACGAAATTTGGATACTCTTTCAAGAAGATACTTGGTGAAAACGAATGATGGACATATCTTGTAATACTAAACAACGTCCACTTTATCCAACCTGAAAATATAAATGAGTTCCGAATTTTTAAAACTGGCTAAAATTTTACATTAAAAGATAGTCAATAATGTAAACATTGAGCCCTAGCTCGATAATGTAGGTCATATCATTTCAATACTGCGTAAGTAGTTTATGAACAAATTCAGTTTTATTCTAGATTGGTAATGTAAAAATTTAATTTTATGTAATATAAAATCCTGAAGAAAATGTGAGTGACATCGAAAATTCAACTTTTTATAAAAAAAAAAAGAAACAATAATCTTAATGAACAAGCTTACTGATTGTTTTATTTTATCAAGTTAATTAGTTTTCATCGTAGGTTTACCAATTTCATAAGAAAAAAAACTGTACACTAATAGTTAACAAGTATACGCATTTGTACCTGTTTCACAAAATGATTAAACATTTGAGGTGTCATTGTAAAGAAATAAATAAAAAAGTGCATTGATAATAAATAATAATTTATTTTTTTGGACCATATTTGTACCTGTTTCACAAAATGATTAAACATTTGAGGTGTCATTGTAAAGAAATAAATAAAAAAGTGCATTGACAATAAATAATAATTTATTTTTTATCAAATTGAATTTTTTCCTTGATCCAATAGATTGTAATGCACACGCGCATGATGCAAATCCTCCTAGTAATGTCATCTAAAAAAAAAGCGCCTCAGAATAGGCCCGCAAATCCGAACAATACATTTTTATTAACATATACTTCAGCTATCGAATCTGCACGCTATAAATACATATTTGTATTCGCACTGATAATTTCTGAAACGTAAATATCCCGTCAGTCGGAAATTCAATTACACCAAGATCCCGTCTCGAGCGTATACGTACGTTCTCTTCTGCACCGATATATCTTTACGCGATACACAGATACCTCTATCCTGCTCTATCGAATACTCGAAATCGAAATCAGAGTTTATCTGCTTTACGCTGTGCATCGCTGGTAGCAGCAGCAGCAGCCTAGTTTTATCTCGATATATAAATTTCTGCGTCCCTTACTGATGGCACGTACGTGATAAGCAGATACACAAGTATATTGTTTCTTTCTCTCGATACCGTCGCGAGCCCGATAATCGCCTGTATTTTCAATGCCAGCTTACTTTTTAGTCTCTCTTGCGCGACACTTTGATACTTGATGGAATAACTGGGGGCTATATGTTTTTATGACGATTTTTCGATCGACTTTACAATTTTTCGGAGCACTTTGTATTTTATTTTATCGCCTCCTCTTTTTTCCTGCGTTTGACAATTTACCTGATAGGCTCTTTATATTTTAATTGCTCTTTAGTTTGCCTTCGGAAAGTCATTCTATGATACTGCATGCCATCGGAACGTATAAACTAATCTCTGGATTTCCTAAAAATTTGACGTGAATAAAATTTGCGTTCAAAATCTTTGTTCCGCTATCAGAGATAATTTTTTTCAACGTGTAATACTTTTTGCTACGTTTATTCTTTACTTTGATTTTTGTGATATTACTTCCGGTTCAAACAGATTTTAATCACTCCATGTAAAAATTTGACTAATCATCTCTCCATAATCTTTGCTTCACAAGGAAGTTAAGTAACGTCAGGATATACACATAAAGACTTCTGCAGCAACTAAAACAAATTCTGGTTAATTTAATTAAGCGACCTTCTGTAATTTTTAGAAAGAGTTAACTTGGTAATGACTCATGTCATAGCTTGTTAACATTGAACTCCATTTCAAATTACCAAACAGAGAAACTTCGTGCAATGTCAGTATCAAAATAAATTGCTAAGCATTCGCATATGTACATTAGTTTTATTTCACGTTTCCAGATTCATTGATGAACAAAAATCAAGTAGCGCAGTAACTCATGAAACCCGAGATAGCCTGCACAAAATTGCTGAAATCGCGCTACAAAAGTACAAATAGACAGCTAGACTCGAAGAAAAGAAAAAAGCGAGAGAGTGACGATTAGCCACAGGCAGGGTCGAGATAAGAAAGCTCGGGCGCGCAGCCATTATCGCTCGGCTAGCCAACACGTTGTATAAAATCATTGTGACTGACACGAGGCATTCTCATTGTAACGGATAGTGACCACTTTGTCGGGATGGCGATCTTGGCTCGCATTTTCTTGCTTGTCTTGGCGCTCAGGGCTAGCTTGTGCTTAGCCAAAGGTACGTGCCTTTATTTCACCTTTTTTTCAGTAGGAACATTTGTTTGCTCGGATAGCCAGACTTAAGTGTGGGTCGTCATTTTTATTAATGCAATTACTCGTTAAGTGAATATTCTTATATGGTCGATTTTGTTCTTTATTTCATAAAAAAAAGAAGCAGTATGTTTCTCTTATTGAAATAATCTTTTTCTAGTCGTGAAAGTTTCTTCAGCAATCAGATAGATTAAAACTCAAGATAAGTATCGGTGCAGGTCGACACATAGCTTGTGACTTAATTAGTAGTACGACTGCAATGAAAAAAAAAAAAAAAAAAAAAAAATGCAGACTGAATGGTTTTGGTGGTTAAAATCAACCATCATCGACACTATATGAATAAATTTATCCACTTCATAACTCAAATGTTAAATTGATTTCAGTGAAAGTGCATACAGTATACGTTGACTTGGATGATTATGTGGATTTGAAGAACATACATCAAACTAAAAATGACGTAATAAGCTGCAAGTTAGTAACTAACAATGCAACTGAATTCGTGCTTTACCCTATTCCAAATGGTGGAAATCGACCAAGTGAAAATAAAAAGTTTTCTTTCGATAAGTACAGTGAATTCTGTACAGTTCGAGTGAATAAAATGACACAGACGGACTCTGGAATCTGGAAAATAAATACGGCCATAAAGACTCCGGAAGGTACCATGGAGAATGTTGTGTTCTACAATATCCAAGTTAGGAAGGTAAGGATGATCATAAATGCCGATCACTGACAACATTACTTTTCTGAATACGTGATTGAACCATTCTTAATTTTACAGATAGACAAATCATTAAAATCGCAAACAATCAACGTTTACCAAGATCAGCAAGTGTCACTTGGCTTTCAAGACAGATTTAGCGACTTGTTAGCTTGCAAGTTGTTGAGTCCCGAGGTAAAAAAATTATTACCAAGCTACGCATCTGAATTCTTAGTTATTAGGTGGCAAATATCTCGGATCGAAGTGTTTTGTTCGTGAATACACGGTCTGAGCCACACCTCATTACTACCGACTATCTGAATGCGTGTAATACGGTTTCATGTACCGCGTTTTTCCACCGGTAAAAAGTAAAACTTCGAGTAGTCGATCCTTGCTAGTTGGCCCGTGGACGTGTAATTTTTTTTCCGATGCACCATAATTTCGAACCTTTACGAATAATGAATAACTTTCAGCTCTTAGAATACAGCTTGGAACCCGACAATCTATCAAAGATATCGAAAGTCGGAAAATGCGGCGTCAAGATGGACGTTAAGCCCAAAAACACTGGACGTTGGACTTTAATAGCTGACTCGAAGAATAACACTGCTACCATCAAGTCTTTCGACATTATAGTCAAAGATGAAAAGAATCTTGTGCTTAATCGGGTAAGAATGTAGTTTTCAACATCTTCAATCTGATAAGAAGCTGTATTTTAACTGAGTTGAAATCACATCAATTATCATTTTTTCTCTAGACAAGCTTTTCTTTCAAACGTGGCCGAAAAGCTATCCTAACAGTTGGTAGATTCATGGATTTGAGGATCTGTATGTTCGAGGATCCGTATGGAAAATCGTATCCTATTATTGAATCAACCAGGAGCCGTGAGTGTGAGTTAGAAATACCAAATGTGAAGGAACATCACGCTGGCCTTTGGAAAGTTTTCTACGGATTGGAAGGGTACCAGAGTCTAGTTCCTCAAGAAATCGAACTCAAAGTCAATAGTAATGACCTACCATTAAGACCACTTGAGTTTTTGTCGTTGACTAGAGTTTGCTTGTAACAGGGACTTTTTTTTTATTTTAGGAGAAATTACTTTCAACAGCAGCGTAGTTCATAGAAAGAATGGTGACATAAATCTTCTATGTCAAGTTCGGGGCTTAAATATGAGGTTTTGTAGTTTTGTCCGACCGGATGGTAAAGTTTTACACATGACTTACGGAATAGGTGACAAAAAGTAAGAACCAACTCCATGATACTGTCTCTTTAATAAGATACTTTATCATTCTTATAAATATCATATTTAACTCACAAAATTGAGCAATCCTCTATTGCAGCCATTACCAGTTGTTGATTGTTTTCAGGTATGAGTATTATGGAAACAGCCTAAACATCGAAGATTCAATGTTCAGTCACATAGAAGATTACGATTGCGGTATAACCATTCACAGGCCAAGCTCGGAGGATTATGGGTCGTGGAAGTGCTTGTTTAAATTTTCAGAACCATCAGTTACAAACGGAAGAATATTAAAAGTCACGCAACCAGTAGATTCTAATCCTGCCACCAATACAAGTATAACAACGAAAAATGTGTATGTCAAGAAAGGCGATTCTTTTGAGGTAATTACTTTACGACGTGTTTTAGACAATAGCAAACAAGAATATTTATAAATGATAAATTTTATATTCAATTAAGAGCTGATACCAAATGGTTTACTTAAATTAGAAAATCGTGTTTTCCCAATTGAGTACGTTTGAATCCAAGGCTTATTGATGACCTTCTTTTAAAAAGAATTTTTTTGCAGAACACGAATACTTGGAAACAATTATTAATAATAGAGATAGCAAAAATATTTCTAACGAAAAATATAATTTAAGCATAATTTATACATGATTGAATCATGTGATTCAAGGTCAAATGCACTTCTCAAGAACTCCTGAGGTATTGCTGGCTGCGTAGTCCAAATGGTACACTTTACAGTGTTTCGACAGAGTCAAGTACTTCGAAAAATGTACTGAAATACAAGGGCGCAGGCCTTGAATTGGGAGAGTGTGGCGCTGAAATCAAGGTAGCAAATACCAACCATTCTGGTCAGTGGACCTGTAATTTGGGTGTCAACGGGTCCATTGAGATTCGTGAAAGTTTCAACGTGACTGTCAAAGGTATGGATTTATAATTAATTAGTAAACTGAAATAATCACCAGTTGTGATCAGTAAACATTACAATTGTTACTACATAGCATACATTCATACGCAACAGCGTTCACACACACATAATTACAATCAACCATTTTAGTTGAAAAATATATAGTTTTATGGCAATTCAATGGTATTGAAATGGTATTGGCCAAATTTTATAAAAAACACTATTCCTTACTGGAGAATCAATAACATGATATGCATTGACGACAAAAATCTTTACTGTGTAACAAAAAAATCACAATAAGATTTTAATACGAGAGTACATTGTTTATACATCGGAACATTGGGGCATTTAGGCTTCTTTCGCCCTTCTACTACTAAAATTATAGTTAATTAATAGACAAAGCATCAACGATTCAAGAAAATCTTGTGAAGAAAAGCTAGTAAATGAAAAAAGCTTGCTTTCAAAACATATGTAGTTAAAAATTTCAAACATAAAGGCAAGTACAGGAGAAAAGTAAAGGCAGGTAGTATATTTTAAACCAAATTTCTCGCGCAAACTATCAAGAAGAGGTAGTGTGTGTGTGTGCGTGTCCTCTAGTTACTAAACTAATATTCAGAGAAGAGGCCTGCTTATTGGATTAATCAGAATCGTCTGGGCGCATTAGCGGGGTCCTCCCGTCTTACCTCGAGCCCTTTCCCCTAATTCATTACTCCCGTGGACTTAATATAACTCACGAACAAGTATCTAATACTCTCTGCCTCACTCGCACTAGCTTTATTATTACAAGCAGAAGGATCGAAGGAGTTTCTGTCTCGAAATACATATACGTGCAAAGTGCCGTGGAAATTAATTAACTAAGTAACAGATAAGAGAGGGAGAGACGAGGGAACTGGGTGGAGTCGACGATAAGCGCTGTCGTTTCACCTCTGACGCAGAATCGATTTCGGGCAGAGTTATTTTAGGTGCGGAACCGCGGAATTTCATTCGAGGATGCCAAAAAGGTTCTTCGGTGATAAAAAGATTTATCAATCCTACTCTTCGTACGTTGAAATGACAGTAGGGGGTCTCATGGCTTTCAAAAGTTCGTTCAACTCGTAAACATGGGATACCTGATAATAATTACAAATATATGTCATATCTGGAAAAAAGTACAACATTTTGTATTGACATGTTTAAATCGCTTCTTGTAATTTTTTTATTCGTAGCTATGTAGATTTTTATGATTTACTCCCTCCCTCTTCCTGATAATATAATTTTACGTCAAGTTAAAACATCCATACAACATTAATCCAATGATTGAGCAACTTACTTTAGTATCATAATGGTCCGTTTCGCCAGGCCATGACAATAAAAACATATGCTGCTCAATTTATATTTATAAGTAGTTGAGTTACAATTTTTGCTCTTATCATATTGTTTGCCGTAAAATTATAGAGGAATATTTTTTAAATTTTATTTAAAAACACTACAAACTGTCCTCAGTAAGCAGACATGGTTAATATTTTAGTAATTTAAATAACCATAAATAATGAAGAACATCATATCTTCATTGAATTTTGATGCAATATTAATCAGTATTTCCGTGTTGCAGATACGCGTCTGATGGCAGCTCAAGACGTGATTACAGTCTCGAGCGAGGGAGGAGTTGATCTCATCTGTCAGCCGCTTCCTGAATCCGATCAACTGATAGATACCTGCCGATGGGTTAATCCTCTCGGTTATGGAATCAATATTGATGATTCAGAACACTATGGCACTGAGACCAAAGCTACCCATTGTAAGCTGTCCATCCGAGGTAAGTTTCAATTCTGTACTCTGGGCCATAACAATAATGCTCTACCGAGTAAATTGTACGAAATTGAATTGATAATGTCAAAGAGCATTTAGAACATTCAATCAGTTGGGTACACAAAGAAATGAAAAAACAGAAAAATTTCTCTTGACTCTAACAAAATGAAGACACGGGAAAAGCAAGAACACAAGAAGTGCCTTAATAATCGAGACCGTCAAATATTGTGAGGCTGCAATTTTTTGTCTCTTGAAAACAAGAAGGCACCTGAGGCAATATTTTTCTTCCTCGGCGATAAAAAAATTTAAAAAAAAGTAAAATCCTAGCTGAACCAATCAGACTCGCGAAGATTTGATTCTCGTCGTCGCAGAACAAACGAGAGCTCTCTCTCTCTCTCTCTCTCTCTTTCACTCCCCTGCTCGCGAAAAACGTCGGGGTGAAAAAGACAAAGATCCGAGGGAGAAAGTAAAACACTGCGCTCTCGGTGCCACTGTCGTTCTCTCGTTCGCCTTGTCGTTTGTCTTTTGACGGAAAAGTCCATTGTTTGCCACTGCCGTAACTGCGCGCGCTAGTCTTGCTTCTTTTCTTTTTCCGCATCCGTCGCTTTTTGACGTTCCACTCCGACGAGACTTTTACTCGTGGAATTCCATCATCGGAGCTACACTCTGATGGTTACTACCGAAGCTACAGCTTGTCGTGGATGATTCCGCAGAATGGCTTTGGTATACAAGCTTGCAGGGAGAGAAGGAGGCTTGAATCAACTGCCTCGACAAGTTCAATAAGACAGTGTCAGGGAAGACAATCTCTCGACTTGGTTCATCCGATGATTGAATTTGTGTTTTTCCTTGGTCGATAACTTGGCTCGATTGTAGAAATATATCGAGAAAGAAATAAGTTTTCTTACTACTATTAGACTGATTAACTGCGTTTTGTCGAGCGTTAAATTAATAAAATATACTATTCTAATTCATAAAATAATTGAACACGAGGTGATAATATGTGTTGTTGTTGTTTACAGCTCATGATAAAAACGATATTGGCAAATGGTATTGTTATGCACGCTTTGTCAATGCACCGGAAGAGGAAAGAGATGAAGTAATCGTGATGGCCAGTCAACATTTGAGCTTTTCCAAAGCTAATCTCAGTCTAATACTCGGTATCATACTGTGCATTTCTTTAGCTTCTGTTCTGCTTGTACTACAAAGATTAAAGTTCCGATCCAAGCCTGATGACGAAGATGTTATTCTAGAAAAACCGAACACGTTTGCTTGAGATGTGATCGAAGATGTTTGTACCTGCATATCGCATGAAGCTAAATGAACATGGGTGTTATAACGATGTATTACTTTTTTTAAAAGATGTGCTGTAAAAATGTAAGAGGCAACTATACTTATTAAAGTTTGAATCACATTGAACTGATGCGTATGTTTGATGCACGAAAAAATGCAGTAGATTTAGGTTACGGTAATTAATAATAATTTTTAACTTCTTAGGTTAACTTAAGTTACGGTAATAATAATTTCTAACTTCTTAGTAAGTCCAGAAATTAAAAGTACATATTTATAATCATACGTAGTTTTAAGAATAACAGACTATTAATTAGTTTCACAACTATATTTAATTTTGTACAAAAATAGAGAGATAAAGTACATTATTAAAGTTAACTTACATATGCCACATTTGCAACTGAAGATATATTTGAAATTTTGAATCTCTTTTGGAAAAAAATGAAGTCATAGGACGTTTTTATACTACTATCGATTGACCATAAAAATACGTAATATTTCTGTAACTAGTGTTGGAATAATAAACATTTTTTATGAATGCAATGATTGAATTAAAAAACAGTGAACTATTTTTTCTATCAACAACTTGGAGAATTATTGCTTCAAGTTAACTAACGACTGTTCCATCAATAGATTATTATAAAAAAAATTTGATTGCATTTTAAGTATATATTCTATAAACGAGTCTTTAATTTTTTGGTTTTATGACAATTTAAAATTATAAAAACTTTCATTTATTGATACTTAAATTTACTTTTCTATCACGTTCAATTTATATTTTTATTAAACTTACGTACTTCGATGTACTTGGTAAATTTCAAGATTTTTCGTAACATTGCAAATTAGTGTAGAACGTCAACATTAACGTGACTGGATAATCTTTGTATCTATAGTGACTAAACGACAGTGAATTGTATAAAAAAGTTTTTTTCAGATAAAATATACACAAGATCTACAAGCAATGTATTCAACTAAATTACAACTAAACCTCATATTATATAATGTATTATATACTTTGGAAAATTGATGTATCAATTGTTTCACGAAACGTACAGCGCAATCACTCCAATGTATAATCGATCAAATCTATTCATTAAACGTATCGGACCAAGTCAATCGAGCCTAACAGATTGTCTCAAAGTAATAGCCGGCCTACCTCATTCGTCAATATCAACCTCCAGCGTGCTAACACACGCACTCACTCACGTCCTCCATGATACATCGTTCTCATAATCCATCAAGTTCACATGTGCAACCTACACAGGCGGACCATCTACACTAAAATCGCCAAGTTATTTGGAAAAAAATTGGATCACTCGATGCGACAAAATACTCTTGTATAAAAGGAAAAATATAAGAAAAAACACAAAGGAAACAAAAAGCCTCCCGTGCGCGCGAAGCGTTAATCTCCTTTCCATTATCCGTAATCCAGGGTCGAGTAGTCACAGTAATGGCTCTCTGCCGAGTTCCCGATAAAAGGGCCTTAGCCGCAAAATCTCCGTCCGAGCTCAAGAGCGACTCGCTAATGCTACCCACACTTGGTAATCCTTCCCGTAATTACGCATACGTATGCGTATTTTATACGCGTGGGTATACTAGGCGTACGGACGCGCCTACGAGTATTCATGTGGCTCGTACCGTTAAAAGTCGCGAAACTGGGTCGGCTGTTACTACTTTATAATGTACGAATAATACAGATACGTGTGCGTTGATTTTCAGATTTCTAGGCGGCGGAGGTAAAGAGGATGGCTGCTTGCCGATTACTTTTTTTTTGCTAGACTGTAATCCCGCAGCTTTTCATGCACTGGTAAAGTATCAGCGGCTGTATTACCGAATTTTGAAAGTCACTTTGAGGATAAAGCTCGAGGTGATGTACGTGAGGGTTTATCCGCAAGGATGGGATCCGATTTTTTTTAGAGTTTCATGCACGAATACTCCAGAAAACTTTCGAAACATCCATTCTACCTCTTTATTTTATTATTTTTTTGATAAATTTTTTGTGTAGTTCAAGGTATTGCAATTTAAGGTTTGTTGAGATACTTTGTAATCATAACTTAATAAAACATCAATATTTACAATTCTCTTCTCGATTATTACTTCACAGTTTTCCCGTCCAATCTATCGTCTAATTGAGAAATATAAAAAGAAGAAATTGTTTTACGTAAATTTAATTGAGCAAAAATCTCACCTAAAAAAAGACATAACCTGAAAGCTAAGAAACCAATCTGTAGCTGCTTTTACAACTGAACAATCGCAACGACTCGAGCATGACAGTTTGACAATGGAGGGAAAGAAAGAGATTCAATATATAATGAAAAAATTTAATTTTTATTAACAGTTGTAATTAAATGTAATGAACCGGAAATCATTCCATATAAAATCTAACCCATAATCAATACATTTTATCCATTGCTGAAGATGACTGTTGATTTTTTTTCTCCAGATTGTTTAGTTAAAACGACGTAGCATATTGAGAATATATCGCTTTAAGTACAACTGTACACAAAGATTCAAAGTACTTTTTTTAGATTCATAAATTTATTCCTCGTAAGCTCTATTACTTGAGTAAATCTAAAGCATAAAAGATATCCATAAAAGTATGAATGGAAATGATTTCCAATGTTACTTCAGGCACTCACTTTTTTCCAGATAGTATAAAAAGTCGACCAATAATCATTACCGTACACGATAACCCTCTTTTTGCTGCATTTCGCAGAAATTGAATTTTTAATGCCAGCCAAGTAAAGTCCTCGAAGCCGAACGAGCAAGAGAATAAAGAGTGGAGACAGCAAAAATTCCATTATGAGACGATTTGCACTACTGCTGCTGTTACCGGCGTAGTGGACGAGTTCGTTGGCATATTTAATTCGGTGTGTGCTTTGGATAAAAAGAGACATTGGCCGAAGCCGAGTGAGGGATGAGAACAAGAGAAAATGAGCGAAATTCATATATATAGAGGTATAAAAGTCGGAGAGTCAGGGATCCGAGGTACGCTCTTCTGTTGACTCTGACTATAATCCGAGGAATATCATCCGATATGAATGGGAAGTTATCGGCTGGATGGATAATAATCCTATACATTTATAATTTTTTTTTTTTTTTTAATTTGTCGAGCAAATTTTATTTCATCAAATTCTACGCACATCGATGGTATCTTTATAAAAAACAACCCTTTTTTTAATTGACATGGTTTTCTAGAAGTGTTTCATCTTTATTATTAATTTTGTTGAATTCCCGAGAGAAATGTAGCAAAATGTATCTACGTGGTTTCAAAAAAAACCTAAATGTGTACTTCAATATCGAACTTGGAACAAAGTTTCGCAGTCAATCCAAATAAGTCACGTGTTCTGTGGATCGCCAATATTCTGATCAAAGAATGTTCACTCGTCTGCACAATTGTGAAGACACGAGAAGCGCCGAATGAAGGAAAAAAAGCCCTCACGGTCAGAGTAAACTTTGCGACAGTTTCGACGTGTGCCAGTAATTTCGCTGGATTAGTACATAGGTAGGGCTGATTGTCCCCGGGCAGTATAGCTGCAGCAAGGAGTTTCTCCGATTGCGATAGTGTATAGCGGCAGTTGTAGCAGTTTCAGATGTGTATTCGCAAAACCGTACTTGACCCGGACTCTGTGTACAAGGTAGACATGGGAACAATCTCAAGCTGCCAGACTGCATTTCTCCGGATCAACGACATGTAGCCAGGCGGTAAATAATCCAAAGATAACAGGTAGAAACGATAACAGCAAGAACTGCTTATTAAGACGGCAGTATAAAGAAAAACTTACTTGACAAAAAGCTTTATTTTAATAAGCTCTATAACTTATTTATGTATTCAACACTTGAAATTTTAATTTCTTTTTAACTTTTTTAAAATGATCTCTTCTGAAATGGATTGTGAAATAATTTCCTCAATATATGAAACCAAGTCTCACTCTAACAAAGAGACCCAAAGTCAAAACATTGGCCAGGTAAGGTAGAGGGAGGCGTAGAGTCAATATTTAAAACTAGGACTGTCGTTATATTAATTTTACATTGTGGGCTTCGTTATCATGAGTGATTCAATAATAGTTTTTTAAAGTGATTTAGTCGTAGCTACTAAAAAAGGTCAGTCTACATAAAGGCATCAAAGAACGACGTACTATTCAGTTTCAATCAAGTATTCATAAAAAATTAGTTACTTCAACTTAGAAATTGGTATGTACTTTGGATAAAACGCATTGTTTTTAAATTGTTTATGTATTTTACGTTAAATTGCTAGTAACTTTTGATCAGGAGATAATTTTTTAATTTTATTAAGTCTCCAACCACCTTAATTGGACATGTAAAGACAAAGAGAAAATTTTTTTTTTAAATGATCTTGAACGAATGATTTTTCAGAGTTATAAAAATATCGATGTATTGGTACAAGAAACAATTAACAAGGCAATTTTTTTTTTATTACAAACGTCATAGAGGCAGAAATGCAATTGTATTCATATGCCAAGCAGACTAAAAGAGCACGAGACTTCATAACTATTCAATCACTTCTAAGATAATTTATTAATTTTTAGTTTTGTCTAAAAAATTTTACCTGTATTGTTCATTAACCAGTGGTTCCATAATCATCGCATGGTGTCTCCATAAAATCTATGATGCAACCACTAGGACAACAATTTTTTCGCTTACTTCTTTTAGAATATTCTTTTTATTCTTATCTTAAAATTAATCTAATAGAGAGAAATTCTTTGTCTTTCAAAACTATTTGTCTTGTGAATAAAATGTAGTACTGTCACTATTAATTTAAGGAAACTAAATTTTTTGAGTTAGCTGTTTTTTTACTGTAACTTTCCGTTGACTGCTTCTTTTACCTATCCTAAGCATCTATAAAAATACAATGCAAAAAGTGTCCAAGTTCCAAGTATTACAATTTGTACAAACGAAAGTTCTCATACTCATGAAAAAAAAATTTTCTTTTTTCATAGAGTTTTAGCAGAGTCTGACAAGCAACGATAACACAATGGCAAGCGACGCTCCATTCTTGAAACTCTGCCGTTCAAAAGACGCCCTGGGCTCGGGCGACACTTATCTTTTCCGTGACGTCCTACCGGTCAAGCCAACGATTTTCAACGATATCTTCGAAGAAGTGAATTGGAACGAGATAAAATTCATCGAGGGCAAAATCGTTCCCCGTGAAATATCCATCCAGGCAACCATCGCGATGGAAGATGGACACGAGATCGAGCCGATGTATCGGATTGCGGCTGTCATGCCCGAGCAGATACCCTGGACGCCCCGTGTGCTCGAGGTGAAGAATCAGATCGAGAAGCTCGTGGGACAGGACTTGAACCACGGGCTGGTGCAACTGTACAGAAACAGTCAGAACCACATTGCCGATCATTCGGACAAAACCCTGGACATCCTCAAAGGCTCGAGTATCATCATTTATAGCCTGGGGGCGACCAGGACGATGGTCCTCACGCACAAGAAGACCGGAGCCGCTCAGAGTGTGAATCTGTTGCACAACTCATTGCTTATATTGGGCTGGCAAACTAATCGCGAGTGGTTCCACGGAATCAGGAAAGATGAGCGGCTGGATTGCGAAAAACGCCCTGATGAGGTGGCATACGGAGGGAGCAGGATCTCGATGACCCTCAGGACCATAGCTACGTTTTACAATCGTGGCACAAAAGTACTTAGTGGACAGGGCGCTAGAAAAAATTGGGACGAGAATGATGGCGACGACGATAATGATGAACGGAAGCAGCGAATGGAAATGCGGGCGGCTTTTTGGGTGGAGAATGCGGAAGGTGCCGAATTCGATTGGGACAAACATTATGGTCGTGGCTTTAGCACCTTGGGCTTCGATCTGGTTAGTACCAGTGAAAAACTAGCCCAGGACCCAGGGTCCTTTTCTTAGCCGATGGCGGTCCATGGCTGCACCAAAGTTTTTTTTTTCTTGTATTTTGATGCGCTGAATCTGATTCTCAAATGTGCTCGGCTGTAAAGTTGGCCGATTAATTATTATAAACACTTAATCCTTAACATACGTAACTCACTTGTGTAAAAAAGTAAAAAATAGTATTTCTTCGAGAAACCTATGTAACCAAAAATTTTGGGTGCTGGAATTTGAAATACTTATTATACTAAACGTTGGGATTATATTACTTACAATTGATATTTAATGATTTTCTTTGTCTACAAAATATTCCAATTGTTCGATACTTGATAACGAAAAATTTTTCATGACATCATCGACTCAAAAGAAGCACATATATGATAATTCCGAACAATGCCTCCCTTCTATCCAGCAAAAAAGAATCTTGCCCTCCTCTCAATCCTTTCTCTTGGTATCGAAACTTTTTCATCATCTCACTCGCTCCTTTTTGCCTCCACGATCTCGTCCAACGCTCTATCTCCTTTTTATCTCTGCTCATCCGCTAGACGACTATATCCACGTCGTAGGTATACGTATTTCGCGTTACTCTTAACAACCTCTTGGATATAATATACTTTGAAGCACAAGATACGCTGTCTTTTTTCCGGTAGACAACTTCCTTTTTTCACAAAGGATGGGAGAGAAGGAAAAAAGCAATGAAGAGAGCAATTTGAGAGCTAAAGATAATTCTTGGTATTTGTGAATATTGTCGAGAAAATGCATGAAGATTAGGAAACGAGAGAAAAATTTCTAAGTAAAAAATCAATGTTGAAGTAATAATCCAGGTACAACTGTAATCATTTGAAACACATTGATGCAGATGAAAGGTTGTAAATTTTTCCCTCGACTTTGGCATCCTCGCGTTAAACGAAATAGCTAGCAATCGCAAGAGACTGTAATGTATTTCATGGTTCGTTATCTGCAAAAAGATTCCGATGTTCGTCGATGAACCATTGGAAAATATTTCAAAGCCCACCGAGTTTTTAAAATCACCTCAAAGCAGATATCGAAAATCGACAAAGGATGCCGGAAAGAGGAAAATTTAAGGAAAAGCTCAACCTATAAAGAGCAAAACTGAGACGTCAAACAAAGGAGCGCTCACACAGGTCGCAATTGATATAAAAAAAAAATGTCACCAGAAGAAAATGTTCCCTTGGTCCTCTTTCATACGCATCACACACTGCGAGAGTGGAGCAAATCATGCAAGCAGTAATGCTCTGATGCTCAGTCTCCGTCATCGATCAGGCACTCGTTTTTCCACTTGGGCAAAAATTCTTTTACCAATTCGACGCAAAGAGAAAGAGAGATGAAAAAAGGGCACGCAAGGTAACCTCGATATGCTACGAAAGAGAACTAAGCTGCTTGAAAATCTATGCGCTTTCAAAGCACCAGCAGAGTCGTTGCAGCGGCCCGTACACATAATAGACACTCGAGGAGAATCAGAGAGAGAGACAAAGCACAGCTCGGAAAGCTCGTTGCTTCGCGCCCTACTGGAGCCTAAGGAGAGTCAGACTTGCGGTAATGAACGTGTTCGACTTTGGCTCCTCTACTCTACTCCCTCAGCTTCGTACCACCGCTCGGCGTGAATTCCGTAATTACAATCGGAAACGCTTGGCTGCTCCGTCTCTCGCTCTTGCAAGCTTGCTTAGCTAGACTTTGAGCGATGCCCGAGAGTAAAGGGACTACATAGAGCCGAGTTGCTTCTTTTTATTTCAACTGTGCGATGTTGTTGGTGCCACTGAGAAAAATTTGGGAGACCGGTTCTTCCAAGTGGTGCTCCTACTATACGCTATAGTCCTACTATATGCTTACTATATGCTCCTACCAAACGTGGAGAGACATAGCTCTCCCGCTTTGTGGGAGACTCGGTCTCCCAAAGTTGAGAGAGCAGCTCTCGCAAAATAGACCAACAGGTATGCCAAGTCGCCGAGAGAGGGATTTTACCAATATTTAAGATATTTGTTATCTCAGTATCTGCGAGGAGAGACGCAACAGTACTTAGAAACGCAAGACTTGTTTTGAGATTAATTCTGAGATCTTTTTTGTAAAACCAGTTCTCCAGTAAGTCATACATGAATTTGTTGCGCTAACAGAAAGAGTATCAAATTTTATTTAAGGACCATTGATTTTAGTCTCCTCTGATCACCAGATGCATAGAACGTGAATGTGAAATTGTGACTTTGTATAAATAGTTATCTTTAATAACTTCTCGTTTTTTAATTGAGTATTATAGACAGTGTTAATTGAATCAACACGCATGCTTGCTATATACTTGCGCCAACACTTGGGAGAGCAGTTCTCTCATCGTCTATGTCTTCAAATTTTAGACTACTACAATTATTTTTTATCTTAATCGCTCTACAAGACTACGTGTTTGCTTGGGTTGTTACATGACGCGAGAGTCTGGGTCACTCAGGCAGCTACGATCGATCAAATGAAATTCAAAAAAATCCATGCAATCAAAATCAAATTTTCGAGCTGGATGACTCTTGACTTTTTGGCCTCGTAAAATTTCCCGAGAAATTTCCTGCCCTCGTATTCCCGGGTGGGAGGGAAAAAGCTTCCTCGAGCGCACGCACTTCCCCGCCCCACCCCCTACTTTGCCCGTATTTGCAGAAGCTCGTGGCAAATATACAGCGCTCCCAAGGTGCCCGCGATCCCCGCAAAAAAAGCAGGCGTGTGCCACATTTTTCCCCCGCAAAAGTCAGTTTGAATCGGGTTCACGTCGACGGTCAGATGCTTGACATGCGCCCGGGAGAGGGAGGGGCGAGTTCGAGAAATAAATAATAAAGCGAGGAGCGAGAGATTGAAAGCGCAGGGGAGGAAGACGCAAAAGAGCCGTGGTGACTGCGAATAATATTGAAATGCGCGGGTCGAAACGATATCGAGGCTGTTTTTTTTTTTTTTTTTTTTTTCGTTGCTCGGAAAAGTTTCTGCCTTTCTGGGAAAACAAATGGAAAATGCACTCGCTAATGGATCTTAATAGCATGAAGGCAAACAAAGCGCGTCCCTCCCTTTTTGTTTCAGCGCACGGCGAAACAGCGAAATCGCAACAAACATTCATGAAGTAAGGGAAAATACAAATATAAAAAAAAAAGGAAAATCACACTCATCGAGGAAAAAGCTCTCTTGTACATGGTGTACTTGCGATAAATAAAAAAGAGAGCTGCAAAAATGAGCCGGCACGGCTGGTGTACATTGTTGAGAGGAGGCTGTTGTATATAGCCGGGTGGAGTCGAAAGTGTATAGAGAAAAAAGAAAAAAAGGGAGAAGTGGTGCGAAAACGCACAGGTACCTATATACGCATACACGGCCCAGCCGTCGGGGGCTTTTACAGTGATCAGACGCGAGACTTTTGACCTAGTTTACGCTCACGTATGCATACACCCTCCGACGTGTGCGGGTGACACTTGCTCGTCAAAAGGTTACAAATAGCAGTGTTGATTTTCACTCCATCAAGGGATATGTGTTGCCGTCGGGGCGGAAGGAAAAAAAATGAAAAGCCGTACATTTTTCTGCACGCGAACGTCAAAGCACCTCTTTTTTTCCACCCCAGGCCTCGAAGAGAAACGCCCTCGTGATACCCGTGTGTGGATAACAACGAGTGCCTTAAAAATATTGTCGAACGCGAGTATTTTTTTTCTTTTTTTGTTTATAGATACGAGTAATGTCGGTGATTCAACTGTTCGATATTTTTTCTAGGGAACTCGAGTATTTAAAAAATGTTGTAAGTATGGCTTGATTAATCAACTACGAGGTAAAAATATTGAGTTTCTAGTTAGCCTTTAAAAAAAAAAAAAAAAAAGTCTTTCTTAGTTCAAGGAAAAATCATCACATATACGGTAGATCCCTTAAGGAAAAAAAAAAAAAAAACAAATAAAAAAAAATTCACAGAGCACAGGGACGACCCCACACTCGATTCTTTGCTTATTCCTGCCAATCGCGACTCCTCCTTTTCTCTCCCTCGTATAATCTGCGCCAAGGAAACGAGTTTCAGGGACACATTAGCATGGGTCCCGGAGCTCCTCCCACGAGAAAAAGATTCCTTGATCCTCCCCCCACTCTCCGCGAAAGATGAGTCGCGTATAGATGTACACCCCAATGAAAACCACGGCTCTCGCCCGTCTCCATATCCGAGAGGGAAGGAGATTGTAATTCAAACCGACGCCCCCCCCCCGCACTTGCAATCAGCCGGTTGACGAGCAACGCGTATCGAAAGCTCCCGAGTAGACGATGGGGAAAATAAACGTCGCATCGGGATCGGCGGCGCAAAGTGGCCGGGGATGACAAATTTGACGATTTGGAGCTCCCTGCACGGTATATACCTTATTACAAGTATCAGATCGACTTAATGAAACCGGTAAGACGTACTTACGAGGATAAGTTTTCTCCTCTAAGTGGGATCATTTTGTACATTATTTTTACTCGTAACTTGAAGAATAAAGCTTCTGTAATGATTATTAAAAATGTTTCAATCAAATACTGAACTATAGAAGATACAAGTTTTATAACTCGATGAAAAATATTGAATTTTTTTCTTCAAACGTTGATTATTTTGAGATCTCTGATCGAGCAGCTTTCAACTATATGATATATAACTATAAGGTCGCAAATTAACGACAATGTTACGAGTAATTGTTGTACTCAAACGTCAAAACAATCCTTCCGTGGGCAGAGTAACTCCCACTTGGCTCTCCAGTAATTTGCGTCAACTTTAACGTGTTCCAAATGGAGAGAGTGAGAGGGTAGAGGAAAACTATACCGCCCGAACTTGGGGGACTTTGATGAGTAAGCACCAGTCTGGATTTAAGAGCGGGTGGATGCAGTAGCAGCGGCGGACTAAACAGCAGATAGATGGATGGAGATGGGAGGCGTTGTTTACTAATGCCGTTATTGAATCATCTCGAGGATACTATATGTGTATGCATATATGTATACAAAGTCCAGGAGTACAAGCCCCGGGGATTAGGTACGTTACGCGGCTGGAAAACCCTTGCAGATGGAATAGGCGTGGCACTCGGGGATTCTTCGTCCTTTTCGGCCTCCCCCGTCTTTCTCGTACATGTGCTTCTAACAAATCCCGATTTCTATGCCATGTAATCTCGAGTACCAAGTACTTTCATGCATATACATGTACACGTGTGGATGCGCCCCGCAAGAGAGACGAGATTGTCCAAAACAATGAGATGGAACACCCATATCGGGTGGGAGTAATGAGATTCATGCGTGCGTCGGTTGCTGCTGCATTTTTCATATGTATTTTGCGATGGAAAAAGCTTTCGAAGACTTATTGAGCTTTAAATTGTAAATGGGAGATTCACGAGAAATTTTTGTAGTAAGGATTCAATTAGTAGTTTTGCTCGTGTATTGAAATGTACATTATTCAGTACAAGGCGCGATCAAATTGATTCGTTTAATAAATAGCAATTTACGGCTAAATATACGAAATTCGAAGAACACATACAATATGTACATACAATACTAACATGTCCATAGAGATACAAGAATATGTATGTATCTCTTTTGAGTCTCTATATTTATTTCACCAGCTTCGTTGCTGCGACAGCTCCAATATTTTTGACTTCAAATGTTACTCATGAGTTTTCTGTTTAAGTTGAATTAGAAAAATAAATGAAAATGAGCCGTTTTAATACTTATCGTTTTTTAACAAGGGCTATTATAGACATACGTAATTTTGAACCGAAATCATAGGATAATTCTTTGTAGAAATTAATCCTTATGTTTCTAATGGTGTATTAAACGTAGTGTTGTACAATAATAAATGGTATTTAATGACAGTTTTTTAGTGAACTACTTCAATACCTACTTGTATAGTTAAAGAAATATATTTTTTTTTTTTTAATTAAGTTAGAGCATGCAAACAACCTTTTTTTCTTTTTTTAGTTTTTGTTACATATACATAATATGCCTTTTAAAAAAAATTTTTTTTATTTTAAGCTACATCTACCTTGGAGTCACGCATGAACTTTCATTTACTTATATAGAAAGTAAAAATGCACTGGTTGAAATCAATTACTTAACGTATTTCTGAATCGATACTTATTTCTAACATGCAATAGTCATAATATGAGTAGAAATACAATTTTTAATTAAAAATTAATCTTAGTTGTAAATTAACTAATAAAAATAAGACAAAATTTTTATAATTTCATAAATCCATCAAATATTATTGTCTCTTCAACAATTAAATTTGATGATGCTTTTAAAGACGTCTTAAGTAAATCAGCACATGTAAAAATTGTAGGATAGTAAAAGGAAAAAAATGATACCAATTTCGTATTAAATTCATAATTATGTACTAAAATTTATCACATAAACAACAAAATGTTCCAATGCTACTGTCAGAGCTCAAGCGGAGGCTTTGTTCAGGAGCAACATCAACATCTGGTTTTCTCCAACTTATCTCCGTGTTATCGTTACATCGCCAGACACCTCAACTTTTTATAAAAGAAAAAAAAAACTCTCAGCCCTGCCATGTCACGTCAGAAGAGACACGAGTGGCGATAGGCTCGTTAGCATATACACGTGTGCAGCGAGCTTCCGATGCCACTACCACCTACTGGTGGGTAAGCAGTACCGTTAGCCAGCAAGCTTTTTTTCCACGCGATACGCTTTTCTCGAAAGTGCGAGCCCGCACTAATGATGCGGAGCCTCGCTGTACACAATCTCGTTTGCGCTCGTGCACTTCAGGGAAAAAGAGTATTACTCGAGTAGCGCTCCGATATAGGCCGTGCGAGATGTATGAAAGAGGCATACGTGTCTGGTGAGCTTGAAACCGGGGGGGAAAGAGCGTGTACAGGGATAGAAGTGATTTTGTATTTATGAAGATGCCTCTGGCCTTTCTCAAGCTGTCTTGTTAGTGGTTCGTACAAGGTTTAGACGTGATGATCATGATTTTCTTTTCTTTTCTTTTTTTTTTTTCCAACTCCAATAAAAATTTCTGAATAAATCAAAGACAGAAATGCGCTGTCACTTTGTACAAATGAAAATACAATCATACTATAAATACAATTTTCACAAACTACAACGATAAAAATAAATTAAGTAATTTATTTTTACATGCATTTCCAAGAATTGTGTGGAAGACATGAAACATGACAATGGATGTACAAAGGAGCATGAATGCAACGATGAAGAACTATTTATTATAAAAATTAATTCTAAAGCTACAGGTTAAAACGAAGACGATCGTTGTACTGTTATGTAGATAGCATGTAATTAATTAAATGAAAGATTTACAGAGTAAAATAAGGGCCAAGTGAGATAAGGAGACAAACAGTGGTGCAAAATGGCCATCGAGGTCTATAATAAACTGTCACCAGTGAGGAAATACACCTTGAGTAAGATTCTAGTCTTTTGGGTCAGAATATTGTAGAGTACAAAGGTACTTTTGCTTTTTTTTCTCTGGGACGGCAAAACTGTGACTCACTCGACACACACCAGAGTTCATTATTCCCTTATGGAAAGATATTGAATTAAGTCCGTAGTGAAATTAGATGACGATTGGGGCTCAATGAACGAGCTCGAATCATTTTATGCATCGATTTATCAACGAGGCGTTCGGGTGGAATCGATTTCTCAAACAATACCCTTTTTCAACATTCCCCAACAAAACCTCGTGCTTCTGAGGTACTTAGTCAAGAGAATAAGAAAAAAAAAGCAGACAAGATGTTTCACGGCCACATTATACTCCATCACTTGGACGTTGATTGACCCGAGGCACAGAAAGAGGGAGAGCTAAGGTGGATCGAAAGAAAAAAAGAAAAGCAGACCTGTATCCAATACTCAAGGTGTCAAGGTTAAGAACATCGGCGCACGCGATGATAAAAAAAAAAAAAAAAAAAAAAAAAACCTAACGAAAGAGGGACATACCCCACTTATCCTCGTACAAACAGGTGCGAAACAAGATCCCTTTCGAGCTAGTGTAATTGTCACGATCACTAGTCTTGAAAAATTCCAATCTTGGGTGTGCACGCGTGTACATTCTTCAACAGTGGCTAGATATTTTATTAAATATCTCGAAAGGATTGTGCGAGTCAAATATAATTACGAAAAACCACATTAAGGACACTTTATATTAT
Source organism: Copidosoma floridanum (assembly GCF_000648655.2). The sequence goes on from NW_019379486.1 coordinate 769,065, forward strand.
CAAATTATTCAACTGTGTTCTTTCAACAAGTTTATTTGTTTTTTTTTCTCAGAACAGTTGTCTTGACGAATAAAGATAAAATTCTTTTTTTGTTGGATTAAAAACAGTTTTTTCCTTTTTTCCAGTACTGGCTGAATCAATGAAATTATTAGAAAAAGCTCGAAAACAAAGTCAATCTACGTCAGTTTACTCCAAAAATCTTCAAAAGCATATGTCTGATTTTGCTGAAATACCAACCAGTTCAGCATGATCAGTACGAAACGTAGGAGGAAAGGACACCGAAGATGTAATTACTAAACTTAAACTCGTACGTTTATATTTTCCGTTCAAAGTAAGCAAAATTGGGCCTCATGTATAGTACGGGACTTAAACTTGCCTGGATAAAATGTACACCGCACCTGTCACTTGTTCAGGGATCGAAGTTGTTCTTGGGAGGGAGTTTTGAAGGGATACGGATGATTTTGACAAGGGATTTCCGAGCTAATCTTGTCAAGAACAGCAACGGATGGTAAAGTTAGCTGCTACCTCGTGGATATGATGGCTGGTGTTGTTCTGACAGTTTCGTAAACATTTTGGGATAGGGAAATTTCATGCTACGCAAACAACTTTGGAAATACCACATTGAAATAGTGTTTTATCACTTGTACAGCAAAGAACATTAACTCTATCCATCACCTCTGCAAAACAATACACAAATTTCCTAGAAGGAAAAAAAAAAAAAAAAAAAAAAAAAAAAAAAGTGGCTTATTAAATGCCTAATGGACCTTTCTGTGGATAGGAACAGAGGAACCCGGGACTGAACAATCCTAATCCCTTGGAACCTCCACCTCATAGCAAAGCCACCGGGGCTACACTTTGCAACGCGAAAACAAATTAAAAGCCCCCAGAGCGACGCGACGACGACGAGACAAAGAGAGTTCGAATGTAATTAAGAAAAAAGAGGAGCATACGGAGCGAGAGAGGAGCTGCGTATGGAATATACGGGCATCAGGCAGGGCGGCCGATTAACATGCGATTCTGGGAATCCCCGGGGCCAAAGTTGGCGAGGAGCGTCTGTGCGCGGGTGATAGCCGAAAGAAGAAGGAGAATGATTTATCGGACGATTAACCTCAGGAGCGCGGTTGTGCGGCGTCGCTTCGGGGCGAGACGCGCCGAAATTATTGTTCGCCGTACGGACGGCTGAGTCTTTTTTTGTTTTTGTTCTCGCGGTACAAAAGAAACAGCTTAGAAGGAGAGGAAAGGTCATCAGAGGAAGAAACGACGCGATGATGAAACGGACGTGGCGGGGTAATTAAAGCAGGGGGGGCGAGCGCTGGACTGCACCGGGTTCTTAATTTTGTAGCCACGGGAGTCGAGGCGCGGATACACGTGTATATACACGATTAATAACATAACTCTGGCGTGCACGTTATTAATATGATCGGTTCGAGCGACCGTTTGACGTAATTTATCGGCAGTTGCCGGGACCGAGACGAAAGGCCGAGCGACGAGGGTGCATTGTGGGGGAAAAAACATTTTTCACATTGTGCAAACTTCTATTATTGATGTTACAAAGCTTGATCCAACGGCATCTCTGGATACACGAGCGAAGAGAAAAACGAAATGCCGAGCGCGCAACACCGTCCTGCACTCGTCTTTCGTTTCCTCGAATTTCTCAGGCCGATACATATTAATCAGATGCATTTTCGCATGTGTCGCGCAGGTATTTCACCGTACGAAGCAAAAAAAAAAAAAAAAAAAAAAAAAAAAAAAAAAAAANAAAAAAAAAAAAAAAAAAAAAAAAAAAAAAAAAAAAAAAAAAAGAAGCAAATTGAAGTACTAAAAAAAAAACACACGCCATTTAGATAAGGAGGAATCGGCGCTGGGTAGCTGATCCCCAGGTACTTTTTTTTGTCGGTAATTAAGACCTCGAGCCTCTTCGTTCCCAGAATTGGCCTCCGTTCGAAGTTACGTGCCTTATCGACTGGTTGCGTGTTTTATTCTCTTTCGTTCATTCGTTTTTTCGGTAAGCGAACCGTCGGTAGCGAGGAATGCAAGTGTGGTTTACGGAGACGAGTCGCACCGCAGAGATAACAGGAGTACAGGGAGTGACGCGGCAAAACTCATATTTTTGGATATGTTTGGGGAAGTGTGTGTGGGTACATAGTCAGAATCGATCGAGTATTTAGTGACAGTTTCTCTTTGTCACGAGCTGGTATTTTTTCGCCTTAGAGCCCAAGTGCAAAGTGACTATACACTGTAAATCCAAGCGTGTTAAAGTACACATTTAAAGCATGTGGTTTAAATTTTTGTTTTTTATAAAATATGTCACTGTTGCATAAGAGTTTTAGAACAACCAAACCCCATGGTGCACTAAGTAGTTAACCAGTCCCGTTGAAAATCAATGTAAGAAAGCTGTGGAGTGAAAAACGTGCAGGCTGTCTCAAATTGAACACGTTTGCACGTGCATAAGATGTGTGACAGAATTGTTTAACTCTCTGCTACTTTATTTGTGTCAATGGTTGAGGAAAAACATTAGTTCAATAAAATAGTTCACGAAGCATCGATTTAGTTTCGTTCATCAAGACTACTATAAAGCATTTTATAAAAATGGAAATTTTGATTACACGCTTTAAACGTGCACTTTAAAAAACTTGGATTTCTAGTGCAGGAGGAACGAAAGTTCGTAATTTTCTTGTAAGATTTTTTCGCGATCCTTGAAAACAAAAACAGAATGGCAACTGCGCATAAGTGATTCTTGGGGGGAAAAAAGGGAAAAAAAAGTGAGCGATTCGAGAGTCAAACAGGTGCACATTTATGCATACACATCACGCAAGAAGAGAAGACGCACGTGCACGCGTGCTTGAAAGTTCGACACACTCGTCCAGCCGCAGCTCTCCAAAAGCAACGTATTAAGCGTTATCGCTTTCGACTGCAAGTGCCCGAGTACCTACTTACTTACTCTTCGATAAATCTTGGCTCCAGATCGAGAGAGTCTTTTTTTTCCCACTCGTATTACGTACGTCTCTTTTTTTTAGCTACCGCTGCACGAGCAAAAATCAAGAACACGAAGGATTAACATGTAGGTTGAAAATTGAAGATTATTATAAGCTGTATGTATTAGTCAATTATTGACGTGTAAACGATGAAGCAGCGATAAGTGGTGATTATAATTAATATTGAGCCAAATTTTTTCATTGTAGAATCAGACGTTGCGTTATGGGTCGAAACAGTTAACAAAAGTGGTTTCATGAAAAAGTGTAACATGGGAAACGTCAAACTCTTTATTAAGAAGAAAAAAAAAAATGAAAAAAATTATGCGGAGCTTTTTTTCCGAAATAAAAAATACAACTTGAGAAAAAAAAGGAACGCTACCTGTACACGCCATAAGCAGCACTGTCACAATAAACTTGCCCGCAAATCACCCAGTCGTCGACGTGGGCACACATTGTCAAGAGAACGAGTTACATCTACCACCTCCAAGGGCTCCAAGATCCGTGTACACCTACCTATATAGAGCACGAGAGGAAGCCCGGAAATTAATGTTTGTGTTCCCGAACTCAACGCACACTCACGCGTAAAGACAGCGACCACACGACCCGCGGGTATTGCGTTTATACCCCATACACCCTTAGTGCGAGCCCTTAAGCGCAGACGGATTGTATTCGCTTCCAGCATCGCCGTCGACGTCTCTGTCGTTGAGAGGCGTATCTATCAGCGCGTAAAAAAACTTGCACAATTGCGAGAGACATCAGAGCAGAGCTAGCTGTATCACGTATATGTGCATGTCGTAACGGAGCGTCCGGTGTCAAATGGCACGCATCCCTCGGAATACATACATATACTCTGAGTGGATATACATATAAAGTATACAGGGGTACATGTTGTCCGAACACCCTCTCCATTAAGATTATTGCTCCACCCCGTGTTTGCACGTATTATACGTGTATTTGCGGCTAGTCGCGGGATAATGATACGGTATCGTTCAATTATTTGAGATACAAATGCCTCGTAACAATATTGCGTATCTGTATCATATCCGTCCAGTGTTCAGTGACATGCAGACTTATTGTTTAGAATTATTTCAAAACACACTCAATAGTATAGAGAAAGATTTAATTCCAGGACGATCAAAAGCGAAAAATCGACTACCAGATCTGTCCTTTACAGATAGACGGAGGCCCGACAGGTTCAACGATTCCAACAGGTCACAGCTGATGCGGAGGGGCTCAGGTGTCCATCGCAAACCTAATCCGTATTAGGAGAGACAAATCGCGTATTATTTGTTTATCGTCGACAATCGGCGGTGCGTCTGCCCACACGCGTGAGCGTCATTTACGACCCTCATCGTCTATGGCACTTGCTCGAGCCGTAGTAACATCCGCTCCAACGACAAACGCGGCAATTTCGCGCTTGTGATTTACGCAACCCACTCGGGATGGATTCTCATGTGTGCGCGTACACAAAGGTGCATATTGTATGATATAATAATGGCACGTTTGGGGTATGGTTTCGCTGGAATATGTGTCCGAATGGCCTCCCTCCGGATTTCGTGTAAAACGACGATCCTCGTCGTCGTTCCGAGGGAAAATCAAAGTGCAGTTGATGATGATGGAACGAGAGTGGAAATTTGCAAAATGCAAAGAGAGAGAGCCAATGAAAGCGCGATTTTGCACTTCATTCGATGTAACCGGGACAGTTAAAGAACATTTCTCTATTTACGCATTAGTCCATCGATTATATTGTTTGAGAGGAATTGCCGAGTTTTAGAAACAATTAATTTTTCTGTATTTTAAATGCTTCCCTCATAACTTTGTTATCAAACTTGTTATTCCCAAAGAAATTGGCGTGGTTGCTTTTTTTACAGGGATATTTTAATATAGATGCGTTTTTCCGATCATTTGAAAACGGTTGTTTTTTCAACGATTATTATTTTTAGTCGTTTTTAAATACACCTCTCCGATCCCTATAGACGACAAATTAGGTTCAAAATAATATTTAGAAGTAAACTTAAAAACCATAGTTTCGGCGAACTGATAAAATCTTTAAAGCAAATAAAAAAAACACTTAACAAATGTATTCACGTACACAAAATTTGAGAAAAAACAGTCGATTACTTCCTTATTAAAAAATAATCATCTTAATTAAAAAACAATTTCCACTAGTGAAAACCGATGAAGGGCGATTGTTAATATTTAGGGGCATTGGGAAATACGTAATGAAAACAAGTCGTCGTTGTCGTCATATTTTCCATCAGCATCTGAAAAAAGCTCGTCACCATTTTTATAAATAACATTGAAACATTGTCGTTTTTTTAATTTTATACATGTTCACGTTTCAATGCACCAGCACCAATTTCCGTGCCAAATTAATAGAGAAAACCCGACGAACTCCCGTTCCATCTGCATGAACTCAATTTTCGCGTGTGTACCTACGTGTGTCTCTCTGCGCACGTATGCATCGCAGCGTTGTACTAAATTGAAAAAGTGCTAAGCTCGAATGTATGAAAGGGAAAAATTGGATGAGCTGTGCGTGAGGACAATTATAGCTGGATGGGCATGTACGTGAATCTATATTTAGATGGGAAGCCAGTTTAATTTTTCAGCTGCGCAATGTTTATATTAAAAATAAAACTTTGTTTGATTAGTTCTGGGTTCAAATTAAAGAAGACACATAAAAAATTGCCACAAATTGTTATTCCCTCACTACATGATCTCGTATATATTTTTTATTTGTTCAATGTGTGGGCACTTTTTCTGAAAAGCAAAAGAACATTGGCGCATCTGATAGTAATAATATCCTATTGACTAAAATCGGCTAGAAAATTGAGGATAGAGAGTTTTTGTGTCAATTAAAACACAATAAAAAAGCTTTCGCTGAACACGATAAAATCAAAGTCCTCCCTTTGTTTTTGACTTCGACTCCTGCAACACATGCAAACTCGAGAATTCAGGAAAAACTATTCGCCAAATTTATTCTCAAGTCCTTATTCTTATAAAAAAACGTGAAAAGTATCAGCGAGAGAGAGAGAGAGAGTCAAAGCACGACGACGGCGAGATGTCACGTTCGATGGGACCGCAATAGCACGCACACTCGACCTCGATTGCCCTGTGGAACTCGAATAGGGCCACATACGGCGAGAGGCGGAAAAGCATAGGCAGGGGAAATAATGATAGGTTCTCGACAGCTCAATATCGCATTTAACACTGGAACAGCAATGGCTTCGTAGTCAATATACGTACACTCGATACTCTAACCACCATACCTCCCCCTTGTCTGCTTGCATGCACGCTTATTTTTTTACCCATGTACGTGTGTATATTCGGTGAAATTAAACCACACATCTTTTTTCCGACATTTAAACGCTAGAAGACCTGCAAATTAGTACTGTGGTTCATCTTTTTTATATCGAGTAATGGGGTTCATCCGACATGTATATTAAATTTGTGTTATACCATTACATGAAACTAGTTATGAACAAAAAATAATAAATATCCGATTTTTCTAGCATACATCGCCATTTACACGGTTGCGTTGTAGAAATATGTGTTTCTACTGCAGTAAATATATGTACATAGCTGAAATAGAGGGGAAATATCCCTCGCTCCGTTTTAACGACAAATGCAAATGCTTGTATGTATGTATGTATGCCACGTACATACAACTATAGTTGTGTCTTTGTAATCCGTATTTTACCCAGGCTATAACATAATCCTCGCGTGTATGGCTTTGGACGTGTTGAAATGGTCGAATATCGCAAGAACTATACTTGTCATCGAACTTCAACGCTAAAGCAACGAAATGCTGGTAATCAATTGAAAATATTTGCCGTTTATCGCTTTTTAGTGAAATTTTTTTTTTTTTGATATTGTATAAATGCGGTAATGTATTGAAACGACATTTAAAAAAGTAGAATAATTTTTGCTGCTGTAGGCAAGTTATTTGAATGGACTAAGAGAAAAAAAAATTGTTATTAAATTAATTTTACCTATAAGATTTGGTTGCTTATACTTAGTGATTCAAATAAAACTCTTGTATAAATGATCAGTGTACAAACAGATAAGAACAAATCTTATAAATTGTAGTACCATACGTAGTTTTTCAACAAAAATTTACTTAACTACAGATCTTTTGTGTTTACAACAAATTTTTTGTAGCACCTACCTTATTTTAGTTTATGGTTAATCCTTACATGAACAACAATTAAAGTTTTAAGGAAATGTATTTGACAAAAAAACAAAATGTTCAATGTACAAAATACAACTAACAGTAATATTCACGTAAATTTCCTCTGTCCCTTTGTCGACACTCCACCTCAACTAAGCTCTGGTATACTGCAATTGCTTTGCGAAAAAATAAAATAAAAGAGTTTCTCCGTGATCCTGTACGACCAGCTGTTGCGTTAGAGGATAAGTCGTCACCTGGACTTTTTTGGGGCTGACGCGTGTCATTGGACTACATATTTTATTTTTCTCTTATTCTCACTCCCCCTTCCTCCCCTCGAGATCTTTTCTTTGTCGGATGGTTGTGCTTCACTCTTACGAGTGTATTTCGCACGTAACAATAAAATGATCAGGGCAAAACTTTTTCGAGGGTAAATGTTTGATACGCACAATACTTGGGCGGTCAGTGTATTCGCGTTTTGATTTAATCGATAAATCTCATAATAAAGGCAAAAAATGTTTTCTCATTCATTCATTGTATTATTAAATTGTCTTATTATTTTTACCATAGTTATAATCGAAAAATTACAAATGAATATTTTCTATCCCCTATAATGTTTGTTGCTTTATTAAAAATAAAAAATTAAAAAAAAAAAAAGACGAGGAGATAAACGATTCGTGAGCATGTAGGGTTTAATTTACCGCTCACGGCGACATGTCAACGCGTTCGCGTGTTGAGTTAAATTGAACGAGGGAAGATAAGCTTGTAATCGACGATGATGATGAGTGTTTGCTCTCGAGCTCTNTTTTTTTTTTTTTTTTTTTTTTTTTTCTACGTGTACGTCTAGGTATTCCTTGTATAGTTACCGCTGCAGTTACTGCTGGCTGTCGAAATAAAAAGAAACAGATCGCTTACGCTGGTTTGGGCGCGAACTATACGCGTAAGAATATACACGTAGAGGTTCGATGTACAAACAAACGTGCGAGCCCGAGGAGTAGGCGCGCGAGCGTGTGTTTGTCTATATTACAAAGGAAGAGGGACCCAATGTGAGTATGGATACAAAACATCGGTAATGTATAGGTGCTTGCAGGGGAGGCAGATGTTCATGGATGTACGTACGAGGAGGCAGAAAGATAATGATAATTGTTTTCCATTAACTTGTTCAAAAAGAACAAGAAGTTGGATTTTTTAAGGATTCGTACCTTTTATCGGCTGTATGCACTTACAGGGAGCTACAGTGAATATGTAAAAGGTTGGGAATGTAAAAAACTGATGAATTTTGTATAATTTCGCGGCTTGTAGAGGTTCATAAAAATTTTCCCCGACAAAAATTGCAGAATTCGAAACCACTGAGTTTCAACTATAAAAATGAAGCTGCTCGTGAAACTTGATATTAAAAAGATGTAAAACCTACGAGATGATAAAAACACATACAGAACGTAGTGATCTTAATATGACCAAAGTGAAGGAAAGAGTTTTTTTTCAATGAAACCTGCTCACAGTTAGATCATCAAGTATAGTACGATACAGTATATTGCAGTAACTATTTTTCGTCTGTTAAAATTACAAGGAATTTGCACATATTGGTCGTGCCAAAAAAAAAAAAATTTTAATTTCAGAAATCATGAGAGTCAAAAATATCTTACAATGACAGGTTTTAGTGGTAGTCTGCGACGTACAGTTATTTCGTGGTCTCAACATCGACATTTACGTCTCTTTTTTGATACATAAATGTCTTTGAGAAATCCATGGTAGTAATCTTGGTAAGGAAAACCCTATGACACTAGACTATTTCAATGGTCACACTGTCAAAACTGCGGCTCGGACGTGGAATCGCCAGCTAGAAACGTTCATCGCACGCATATCGTTGTATCGTATGGTCCCTCTCGAAGACGAGGTAAGAAAGGAAAAGCTATCGAAAAGACAAACGGGACTGGCCATTTTCACGAATCGCTACTGCTATTTATTCGGACGACGTGCGAGGCTTTTTTGGGTTTTTGTGCATTACCGTCCATCAGATGCATTCGTGAGTGGTCGTACAAGTGCAATGTTTGTTGCTTTATTATAATGATGAAAATAAGTTTCAAATAAAAAACTATCACAAGAAAAAAAAAAAAAATTTAATAGATAAAACGAGAAAAAAGTTTTAAAAAAAGGGGATTTATCGCCATCGAATCGCAATGGAGATGGAAAATGTCAGAAACATTTACCCTGCTTGTATACGTGCAAGTTGCCTGTATATGTGCCTTTGAATCGGCCCCTTTCACTTTATCACAGGAAGTCGAGGGTTAGATCCTTTTGGTCCTTTGATCCTCGTAGGGACATCGTCGACGTCTTACTCTCTATATTGATGGAAGAAATACTCGGCTTTTCATGAAGCAGCAATAATTTCAGCAATTTCCTCTTCTCAGTCCTTAAGATTGCGTTTGAGTTTAAAATATTCCCATACCTCCCTAAGTAACAAGAAATTCACGATAACCAGTTTTGTTTAGTACACTAAAAAAACTCTTGGTAAATCAATGAGCTAAAAACCAATACAGATTTATAGTATAATAGTAGTACAATGTAAAGGTAGGTCAAGAAAAATCAAATGCCCTTCTGAGCCACAGCTCAGATATATAATAAAATCTTACATTTCCTTCACTCTTCGTGCTTCGCAAGGCAAAATTGATTATGTACCCGAAGCGTTCTTTAGCCAAATTCGATTTCCCATCGTATACTCGGTTACGACCGCTGCTCGTATAGTATAACAGATATACAAGTCTAGTCCTCGAGGGACACGCCGGGCGGGATTTCGATGCAATTCAGGCTTCATTTTGAGGGGTGAAATTGTTGTACCACCCGAGCTATTGATCTTTCAGGGTACAGGAAGTATATGGTTTATGAGTACAATTTATTGAGATGAAAATTGATAACATTTTTTCATGAAAAAACGATAATTTTTTGCAAAATCTAAAAGGTCTTTGTAATAATTTTTTTAGTGGATTATCCAAAATATTCGTGTAAATTGAGGTAAAATTTTAATCATCGCATCAGTTTTGCTAATTAAGTAATAAAATTGTTGTACAGCACATTAATATCAACGATCCGTTCACTTATAATTGCCCAACAACGAGCACTTGGGCTGTCAAAATAATGATGCGTACGGTAATGATGAGGATGGACGCAGGTAACAGTTCACGAATATCCAATTAAGGTCATTTAATTAACGACGTTTAATCATCACATTATCTTTCAATCACGGAGATGCTCGACTAGCCTCTTTGATTATGCGTTAATTAATCTGCAAAATTTGTACGAATATAAACACGTGTAAAAAAAATAATTAAAAAATCACGCACGTATCTCTTGTTTTGCACGGACGATGAACAATCGCACAATACCGTATAATTCATAGCATGAAATTTTGTTTTGAAAAAAAAGTCGACTAAGCACCCAATGGAGCTCCTTGTAAGCACGCAGTGAGTATTACTTACGTTAAACCTAGACGTTTTCTTAACGCGAAACCGATCTGATCCACAAGTTGGTAACATCGTCGAAAAGTACACATTACACGTGTACGCGTGAATTTCAGTGCACCCATTCATGAGGTTAAAAAAAAAATCCACCGATCACTTACACCCGTGTAACAGCAACAGAAAGAGCATAGCCGTAAAATCCCTCGCGCTGAAACCTATACCCATATCAGACAATAACAGCTCGGCCGGCGTAACGAGCAGCAGACCGTGCGTACCCCTTACCCTCGACTTGTTCTCGAGAAAAGCGCCGGCAATATATACTTATACTTGCTATCCATACGTGAAGTGGTATACATGGATACACGTATTGCTTTTTTTTTTTTTTTTTTTTTTTTTTCTACGTGTACGTCTAGGTATTCCTTGTATAGTTACCGCTGCAGTTACTGCTGGCTGTCGAAATAAAAAGAAACAGATCGCTTACGCTGGTTTGGGCGCGAACTATACGCGTAAGAATATACACGTAGAGGTTCGATGTACAAACAAACGTGCGAGCCCGAGGAGTAGGCGCGCGAGCGTGTGTTTGTCTATATTACAAAGGAAGAGGGACCCAATGTGAGTATGGATACAAAACATCGGTAATGTATAGGTGCTTGCAGGGGAGGCAGATGTTCATGGATGTACGTACGAGGAGGCAGAAAGATAATGATAATTGTTTTCCATTAACTTGTTCAAAAAGAACAAGAAGTTGGATTTTTTAAGGATTCGTACCTTTTATCGGCTGTATGCACTTACAGGGAGCTACAGTGAATATGTAAAAGGTTGGGAATGTAAAAAACTGATGAATTTTGTATAATTTCGCGGCTTGTAGAGGTTCATAAAAATTTTCCCCGACAAAAATTGCAGAATTCGAAACCACTGAGTTTCAACTATAAAAATGAAGCTGCTCGTGAAACTTGATATTAAAAAGATGTAAAACCTACGAGATGATAAAAACACATACAGAACGTAGTGATCTTAATATGACCAAAGTGAAGGAAAGAGTTTTTTTTCAATGAAACCTGCTCACAGTTAGATCATCAAGTATAGTACGATACAGTATATTGCAGTAACTATTTTTCGTCTGTTAAAATTACAAGGAATTTGCACATATTGGTCGTGCCAAAAAAAAAAAAATTTTAATTTCAGAAATCATGAGAGTCAAAAATATCTTACAATGACAGGTTTTAGTGGTAGTCTGCGACGTACAGTTATTTCGTGGTCTCAACATCGACATTTACGTCTCTTTTTTGATACATAAATGTCTTTGAGAAATCCATGGTAGTAATCTTGGTAAGGAAAACCCTATGACACTAGACTATTTCAATGGTCACACTGTCAAAACTGCGGCTCGGACGTGGAATCGCCAGCTAGAAACGTTCATCGCACGCATATCGTTGTATCGTATGGTCCCTCTCGAAGACGAGGTAAGAAAGGAAAAGCTATCGAAAAGACAAACGGGACTGGCCATTTTCACGAATCGCTACTGCTATTTATTCGGACGACGTGCGAGGCTTTTTTGGGTTTTTGTGCATTACCGTCCATCAGATGCATTCGTGAGTGGTCGTACAAGTGCATTGCAATCGTGTGCCGCAGCTTCTTCGCATCAAGGAATTAAAAAGTGACGACGGACACAATTGTAGTTGTGCGTTGCAAGAGACACGCTATGAACAAAAAAAAAAAAAAAAAAAAACCTATTAAAGCATCATCCGCCCAAAAAGACAAAGGGACTCCCACAAGCATCTGTCCTCAGAAATGTAACAAAAAGTATAGTCTTGGTCCCTCCGCACGCCCGTGTTTGTGTGTATGTTTGCACTGAGCGAAAAACCCTCGATCCCATTTCTCCAGGGCCCATCAACCGTATAGTCTTCCCGCGTGCACGTACGTGTAACCACAGTTTAGAGCTTTTTTTTCCATCCCTTAAAAAGACGAGGAAGAAAAGAAAGCAAAGCAGCGAGCCTATACGTATAATCTATATAAGTACTTAGCTACAGCTCTCTCGTCTTGTTCACGCGCTGGTGGGCTCATTCGCGCGGATTTTCATCCCCTCCTCCTCCTCCCCCTGGTTGGGTATTTTTCGTCCTTTTTTTATTTCCTCATCCCTTTCAGCACCGACCAAAATCAATACACCATCGGATCTGTTGCAGCCGCACACGCCAAGGCGTTTTGTGCAGGTATAGTATATAATAAGTACTCCGCATAACAAGAGCGCCTATCGAGTTCCTTAGCGTATGTTACGGGCTCCATATAAATACACCTATAACGCGTGTGTACTTGCGTTTTTCTGTACATACACGCGCGTCCTGCGGTTAGCGATACGCATGCAAGTGCGGAAGGCTCGAGAGGCCCCCTTGAAAGGGCTGGAGAAGATGTGTGGGAGATCGATCCGAAAGGGATAATATGTATACACTTCCGCTGGCATAGGTTTCCGTTCCGTATATCCGCGATGGGAGTACAATGTACACTCAGTGGAACTCTGATCTGTCCCGGACCCTATTATTGAACAGTACTTCACGCCATAGTTCTGAAATAGGGTCCGGGACAGATCAGAGTTCCACTGAGTGTACATGCATTTTTCAACCCCGTTTTTCGGATTACCAGGATTTTTGTAAATTTCAGTTTGAGATTTTTCAAGTTGTACAGTATAAATGTTGGTCATTGCACGTCTTCCGTGGAATACTAGTTTATTTTTATTTACTGTGCCAAACGTTTATTCATACAACGCGCAATCACTCGTACGGTAAAAATTAGTTATCGGATAAAATAGTGTAGTACATTTTTACAGGCACTTTCTCTATTTAAGTGTTTTATCACGAAATGTATTGAAAAGAGGATGAGTTGAGTAAAAATTAAAAAAAACTTCACGATGTATTGCAGCGTCTTTTGATCGGAGAAAAAAAACAGTTTTCGATTCGGGATATTAATTTTGCATAGGATATACACACTCTCTGATCTCAGAATCAAACTACAGTGGAGTAAACAGCTTTTTGATACCTCTTATGAAGAAAAACTTAAAAAGTGCTATCTTAAAATTTAATTTAAAAAATGCGTTATCTAACAATTGTTTAGAAAAACGTATCATTTCGAGTGGTATTGAAATGTACAACTAATAATACTTGATTTATGATAGAAAAATTGTTTTGCATAAAAATAAATATTTCAACCTAGAAACCAAACACTTGTCTCCATCTATGGAGTAAATTGCAAAGTTGATAACAAATACGAATGTTTTATCGAGAGAGATGATATATAATGTCCTACCTTGCCGACTTACCGACACTTGATTTCCGCAAAACGTGTTTTTGTTTTCTGCTGCAGCTGCACGTGTGTGTGGAATATACAGTGACAGGAATAGGTATACATCCTAACCTAACGTTTCGCTGCGAGAGTGTGCCGTGAGTTTTTACTGTTCACCTTTAATTTAAACTATTTGAGTTTCGACAAGAGTTTGTTTTAATAAAAATAACAAAATGAAGAAGAAAATAGTAGCTTTTAAAAAGAAAAAAAAGATGCCATCGTCTGAAGTAATTTCACAATTGGAAGCTAGATACAAGAACGTGAGTGAAGGGAATTTTGGTTTTTATGAAACCCTTAGCATTTTCATTTTTATTTATTTTTTTTCGCTGTATTCACAGATAGACCCGACCAAGATTGAAAAATTCTCGGATTTGCCGCTTTCAAAGTACACGTTAAAAGGTTTGAGCGAAAATAGTTACAGTAAAATGACGGATATTCAGAGACAAAGTATTCACTTGGCGATGCAAAAGCACGATGTATTAGCTGCTGCTCGAACTGGAAGTGGCAAAACTTTGGCCTTCCTTGTTCCGGTACGTACATTTGCAAAATTTTTATAAATGTGCGTTACAGTTGAAAGGCAAACACTGTAAATGTTCATTCATCAACAGATACTGGAACGTTTGTACTGCAAACAGTGGACTCATTTAGATGGGCTTGGTGCTCTCATTATCACGCCTACGAGAGAACTTGCCTATCAAATAGCAGAAGAATTAAAGAGTGTAGGCAAATTCCATAATTTTACAATAGGACTGATCATCGGTGGAAAAAATCCTGGAGACGAAATGGAAAGACTACGCAATTGTAATATTGTGGTTGCAACCCCTGGACGATTGTTGTTTCACATGGAAACGAATTATAATTTTGAAACGCTGACCATGCAAGTAAGTGGATGTCGAATTTCATAACTGTCTAACACCTTAAGCCAAATAAACCCTTTCACAAACAGTAAATACCGCAGATAGTAGTTTTGGACGAAGCAGACAGAATCTTGGACATGGGCTTCAAAGAAGCAATGGACAATATAATTGGCTACCTACCACCAGAGCGTCAAACTTTATTATTTTCTGCTACTCAAACAAAGTAATGTGTTTCTTTGTTATTATTTTTTCTATCAATTCAGTTTGAAATCTAAATTAGCCATATATAATAACGTAAATTTTTTCAATAGATCGGTAAAAGACTTGGCAAGACTGAGCTTAAAAGATCCATTTTATGTGTCTGTTCACGAGCATGCAGCAACAGCGACTCCTGAGGGTCTCCAACAGAGTTACATTGTATGCGAACTAGAAGAAAAAGTAGCAGTTTTGTACTCCTTCCTCTGCAATCATCGCAAACAAAAAATCATAGTATTTTTTTCTACCTGTAATCAAGTGTGTAATTTAAAAATTTTTACATTTAATTTTCATAGTGACAATAGTCTAAATAAATTTTAAACTTTTATATCTATACAGGTAAGTTTTATGTATGAGGCATTTTGCCATCTAAGACCAGGCATTAGTATATTAGCGACCTCTGGAAAAAGAAGTCAACTAAGAAGAACAGATACTTACAGATCATTTCACAACAAAAGCTTTGCAGCACTATTTTGCACCGATGTTGCAGAAAGAGGATTAGGTAAGACTCGTAATTTTTGTATGTACCATTGGTTTAATTATGATAAACCATAAAAAAAAAAAAAAATTAATGTTTAGATTTTCCCAAAATTGATTGGGTTGTACAAATGGACTGTCCTGCGGATGTAGATTCTTACATACATCGATCAGGAAGAACTGCTAGGTTAAACAATAGTGGCGAATCCTTGTTGGTTCTTTTGCCTAGTGAGTTAGCCATGGTTGAGCAGCTTCGAAATAAAAAAATTCCCATAAATAAGATACAGTACGTACTTTTTATGATAAATATTGATAAAAAGTATAAAGCAATGAATAATTTATAATGATTCACAGGGTAAATCCAAGCAAACTTCATTCACCAGTAAAAAAGTTAGAAGCATTACTAGTTCGTAGGATAGAAATCAAAGAAGCAGCACAGCGCGCTGTTGTTTCTTATATAAAAAATGTTTCTCTAATGAAGGACAAAAGCGTGTTTAAAGTCCATGCTTTGAATATAGCTGCATTTTCAAAGTAAGTGGACTAAAAAAATAAAAAGTAATCAGTTTTGTATTCAATTTATGCTACAATTTTTATTTCGTAGATCTTTTGGTCTGGCTATTCCACCGAGAGTTCGTTATTTAGAGCGACAGATAAAGAAACAAAATGAACCTAGTGAAAATGAGACAAGTTTAAATAAAGACAAAAAAGAAATATCAAATGGTCACGAAAGTGAAAGCTCAGAGACAAAACAATCTTGCATCAGTTCTCAGAAAAAGTCTAATTTCAGAAACAGTAAGAGATTCATTTAAACATAATTGCCATATTTATGGATGCATACAGTAAGGTGGTGTGATTTCAAAAAAATTTTATTTTCAGATGATGATTTTAACTTTGATGATGATGACGATGATGATGATTTGTTGACTGTAAAAAAGAAAATAACAAATGAGTCATCATCTGATGATGACTTGCCTGAAGAAGATCTCGAAGCTGCACTAAAATCTAAAAATAAAAAAGCAATAACAAAAGCATCGATAGCAAAAAAACTCCTCAAAAAGAATATCAAAACCAATAAAAAGACTGTCTTTGACGAAGAAGGCCAGGTACTTGTGATTAACAGTAGTTGATTTGTAGGTTTTATTCATTATTGCAATAATTTTTCATTTTTATCTAGGAACAAATCGATCCTACAAAATCAAAAGTATCAGAGATAGGCAGACAGTACGAAGAAAAAGAGGAAGGTGGCATAGACATTAACTTAGCCAAACAAATTTTACAAGAAGAAGACAAGTATGACAAGTTATTGTACAAAGAAAAGATGAAGAAGAAAAAACAAGAGATCAAGCGAAAACTCAAAGCACAACAGAAGACTGAGGAAGGAAAGAGCTCCAAAGTGAAAGAGTACAATGCATCAGACTCTGAGAGCGAAGCAGATGATGATGATGGTTATGAAGAGCCAGATTTGTCTTGGTTACCTGATCCAGATGTAATTTACGGTAAAGAGAAAGGATCTGATGGAGACAGTGGAAAAGAAGACGAGTCTAGCGAAGAAGATAGCAATGATGATAGTGAACCAGATGACGAAAAACGTAGCAAACATAAACAGAAAAATAAATCTGATTCAAGCGAATTGGACAGCGACGAAGAACATGTACACAGGTAAATAAAATTTCATTATTTCAATTATTTTTATGGTATTTATTTGATTTTTAAAACTGTGCACTATTATTGGAGAGTATATCTAACGGAGATAATTTCATTTTACAGGCCTATGAAGAGAAAACTTATTGTTGCAGATAATATAGGCAAGAAGAAGAGAAAACAACAAGACTTCCATGAAGCTGAAAACGAAAATCTGCAAGCAGATGAGGAACTTGCTTTGCAACTTTTACGACAATAAATCGTTACTCCAATCACAAAATTATTAATGATAATGTTATTACTGTAAAATATTAATGTTGACACTAATCAGTGGGATGAGAATAAAATATTATAAATTAATTCATTGAGTTGCTTTGCATCCAAACATTTTGAATTTTGACAGTTAAAAGGAAAAAATGGCTGAGCTTTTACATAAAAGCTCTGACGCGTATTACTCTCTACGAGAAATAACTAGATCTCCCTAGCAGTTTTCAACCAGACGCAAGTCTAAAACTAGTAGAATTGGCAAGGTCCTCATAGGTGATTGTTAAAATAGATTAAATAGGCCTTGCCAAGTAAAAGTTTTTTTAACAATACTTGCGGTATGAGAACTATATTTTTTAAAACTCATTTATTGTATTTTTTGTAGATCTCTTCAAATTCTAAACATGGCTGGCAGATGTGTTCTCAGATATATTCAACCAAAATGTACTGTACCACAGATGCATGTACGCTGGGCATCAGCATCTGTGTCATCCGGAATATCGGGATTTGAAATCCAGCAACAAAAACCAACAATTAAAAAAATCATGCCCATACCAAAAGCTCACTATGGTGGACGACATACTGTTACCCTGTTACCTGGTGCAGGTATTGGTCCAGAGCTGATGGGTTATGTGAAAGAGGTACTGTCTTTTTTAACTACCTTTCAAGTAATTCGATAGCTCTACTTTTTTATTGAAAGCTTATACATTTTTGAAATTCCTTTGCATGTTGTTAATTTTAACAAATTCCTGAAAGTATCCAAGAACAATGAGACAATAAATAAAGTCTTATCTAAAGTATCCCCTATAAAATATTTATACGATTTGTTGGCACAATTCAAAATAATAGAAATTTTAATTTAACATAAAATTATTGTGTCCATATAGATAGGAAATAAATCGGTACTTGGTAATTTAAACATTTATTGGAAGTATCAAACTATGTCACATTACCAAACGTGTAATAAATGAAACATTTGATATCAAGTCAATGATATTAAGCTGAGTATCAATTACTAAACGAGATAAGGTTTAAAGTTTTAACTATACTGAAATCTATATCGCAAATAACTATTTTTCACTAAGCTTGAAACAACAAACCTGTAAATATATATTTTTTTTTTCTTTTAATAATCATATAACTGAAATGAAAGATGTAATATTGGCTGTCCAATTTAATTTTCAACCTGTTTATAATAACTTAAACAAGTTATCATTGTAAGGAAATAAATAAGGAATACCCTTAAATTGTTTAAAAAATTTCAATATAAATTTTCAAAAATATTAAAAATTTTGCGTCGTAAAAAATGAAATGCAATAACATACTTTGAACAATAGGTACATATCAGGACTATCAACAACAATGCTTGGATAAACAAACAAGAATCCTAACGTAATCAATTAGATTATGTAATCTAAAATATAATTTTTCAACATGTAAGTAGATACACCGAGATTCAATGGTATCTCCCCCTCTGGATGATAAAATTTCAAAATAGCCACATTGTTATAACAATTACTTACAATCAGAGTCGAGACAAAAAGCGAAAAAAATAAAATAAAATTGAAAACCAGAGCTTATTACTGCCCACATGGCCTCGTGCACTGACACAAACATGATAATAATGACAAACGGGGCTCATAATAACAATTAAAAAAAAAAGACTAAATAATTAAATACTTTTGCTTCAGATATTCAAATTCGCCGGCGTCCCGGTTGACTTCGAGGAGATCGACATCGATCCAAACGCGGACAACAACGACGACCTCGACTACGCGATCACTTCGATCCGGCGTAACGGCGTGGCTCTCAAGGGTAACATCGAGACCCGTAGCAAGGAGGTAGGCGTCCTCTCGCGCAACGTGGCCCTGCGCAACCAGCTGGACTTGTACGTGAACGCCCTGCACTGTGTTTCCTACCCTGGGGTCACGTCCCGCCAGAAGAACATCGATCTCGTGATCGTTAGGCAAAACACCGAGGGCGAGTACGCTATGCTGGAGCACGAGAGCGTCAACGGCGTCGTCGAGAGCATGAAAGTCATCACCCAGTCGAACTCTGAAAGGGTGGCTCGTTATGCCTTTGAATACGCTAGGAGAAACGGTAGGAAGAAGGTGAGGACCGATACACTAGAGTTTTGGTTAATTACAATCGTCAGCAAGCCCATCTAAATGAAACCCATTTTATTACAGGTCACCACAATCCACAAGGCAAACATAATGAAGCTGTCGGATGGTTTGTTCCTTGAAACCTCGCGCCAGGTGGCCAAGCAGTACCCAGAAATCGTCCTCAACGACATGATCATCGACAACACTTGTATGCAGCTGGTTGCTAATCCCCACCAGTTCGACATTATGCTCACGACGAACCTGTACGGTGCCATCATCTCGAACGTAGTGTGCGGCCTGTTGGGCGGAGCTGGTCTACTGGCCGGTAAGAACTACGGCGACCACTACACGATCTTTGAGCCCGCGACCCGTAACACCGGCGCCAGCATAGCCGGCAAGAATATCGCCAATCCCATCGCCATGCTCAACGCTGCCGTTGATATGTTGCGTCACTTGGGACACAAGCATCACGCCGTCCTTATTCAGAATGCCATTAATAAGACCATCAATGCCGGGATCCAGACCAAGGATCTGGGAGGCGACGCGTCGAGCAGGGATATCGTTGATAATATTATCAAGTGCATCAAGCGCGAGATGTAAGGTATACGTACAAGGGAGATCTTAGTTAATGTGAATTACTCGAAAAAAATTTGCTCGAGTTTATTTGTGATGTGACGCGTTACAAAAGGTCATTGCATTGGGATCTTTGCTTAGGATCTTTTTGTTTTAATTTTTTTTTCTAACGTAGCAGTATTTTTGAATCATACGGTGACTATACTGACGATTCGTAGTGAAAAAAAAAAAAATAATAACTATGAATTATGGCCAAGAGGCTCTTTCTGAAGTATTAGATTTATACAGCTTATACTCAAAAATCTTTAACTATTATATAGACGTACCAATGCGTTTGTATTGACGCATGGATGCAATAACTTTTTAGTAATGTGTATTTTAAAGATGCCAATTTGTCAATTTTTATTCCTATTTTAGATGTTCCATCCTGCGTAGTATTTATTGAATCAAGTTTGGATTTTTAAACTTTGATCTAAAGGTAATCGATTTTTTTGAAGTTTTTTCTGTCTTGAGCAACTAATTGCGCGCGCTTTAGGTTAATTAAAAACTGCCTTTGCCCTCGCATCATGACGACTAATTATGACATCTATCAATGAAACTTTATTATCTTATGTGTATCATAGTCAGTGCAAGATTAGTGTGGCTGCAGAAGATAGGTATCATTATATCTTCTTTGATTTGACATCGATTTATTGATGAATCATTGGCATCCGTTAGCGTAAATATTCAGTAAATCATGAATGAAATTAAATTAACTTTTAAACGTATTATTCGCTCGATGAACTCTGTCGTTAAAAGTTCACAAATCCTAAAGATAATGTACATAATGTAAGTACTCCCATCAATTTTCGTTATTTATTGCTAAAGCACACATGTTATACCGTAACGTCGAACGAGACAAGGGAAGCTTCGTTTGTATTGTATTAAAATAAAATGAAAATTAATTGAAACTGTTAAAATAGTTTTTATTTCTGACTTATCCCTATACCTATGGTGGATATCTCCATTCTCTATTTTTTATCATCACGATGTGAAAAACATACAGATAAGTCAAACGTGTCAAGATAGACTTTCTTTTGTATGAAAAAGAAGAAAAAAACAGTTAATTGAAACCATTAAAATTGCTATGGATTTTCAACTTTTTTTTTAAATTTATTTCTCTTACCTCTATCCATGATGAATATCTTTCTTTGATTTAGTACTTTTTTGTCTTGTTTTCTCTATATCAGCACCAATAAAAAATCTGTGGATGAATCAGTCAAGACAAAGTCGATTGGTTTTGGAATAAAGTGAAAATTTTAATTAAAATGGTCTAAATCAATGAATAGTTTATTAAACTTACATCAATCCACGATGTATCTATCCCATATTTCCTTTTTTCCAGTTCTTTGTCGTCATTTTCTCGAGCGTTTTCTCTGTATCAGCACCGATGCGGAATCTGTGGATAAAAATCAGACGAGACAAAACGATTATGATTGTGTGATAATAACCTCGATTTAATGAATTACGCGACGGACATAATTTGTAAGTCAAAATATCATGAAAAACTGTTATTCGGATGGAACCAAGTAAAACTGATTGTATTTTCTCGATGGTTGGGGTGCTTGAGGTGAAAATAAACGCTACGCGATGCTCAACTGTTGCATGTCGCCAAAGATTTTTCGCGGTGCCCCAAGTGCTTTCTTCGAAATCGGATTTAACTTTATTTCACTGAATTACACATGCGGTGAGTATATCCAACATAAAAAAGCTACGTTTGAATTTATAAATAATAATATAAGTACCTATATCGAGCCCAGCGAATGGCGAGAGAAAACTTTTCATTCGGTGCCGACGAGAGAAAAACTTTTCATTCAAACGTGTGGCGCCAGGGAAGAATAACGCGACTCCCCTGTCCCCTCCGGCCCCGCCCATGAGCTGCTCCGATGGTAAAGAGGATTTGGTTCACTGCTGTGACTGTATTACCTTACGAGCAATTGCCAATGTTTTATGTATACCTATAGGTATATATATAGTGAGAATTTTTTCACAACCACTTGGTGAAGTCACTCACGTCCAATAAATGTAACACTTGGATGTTTCTGAACAGATTGTTTTGATGATAGGCAATTTTGGAGTTGCCGTTTTCGATTAGTTAATTAATTCAACCTCAAATATTTTCGACTTGTTAATATTTCAACGCTGGTTAGTATATATTGCATTACTACATGTTTTTACGTTTATTCATATTTTTTCCTAACCTTCGTTGGGTATGTGATCAGGTTGTCAGTCCTTTGTTGTCAAACAAGTGCATGCCAGATTTTCTATTAATATTCTACTTTACAAATTACTTACTGTTCCCATCGAATAATGTGATATAAGCAGTTAGATGCTGAATTTTCTTTATTATTTAAAGTAACAAGTTTAATCTGTCATGTATTACATGTGCAACAAGGACAATTTTGTTACGTTCATAACAAAAACCTTGATCTATATAAGTATTGATTAAGAAAGCATTGTTTTGATTCACCAATATAAAAGGAACAAACAAACAGCTGCATTTAAGTTTTCTATACTATAATTTATTTATGGACAAAATTAATTTTCGCACAGTATTAATTATTAGCTTAATCGTTATGATTCCTGTAACATTATTAAAACTGTTACATAAAAAGAATACAATTTTAATTTCTTATTCTGCAAAATAACTTTAAATGAAAAAAAAAAGTATAAATTGAACATAAATGAACTGTTTTATCATAGTTCTTTATTGATACTTTATACAAGTACTTTAGCAAAACTCAGATTTCTCTATTTTTAAAATATGATATACTAGAATATTTGAAGCAAAAAAAAATGTTAAATGATATTAACATTATTAGTTTAAAACTTTTTTGAAGATAATTTTAACGATTTATTTTATTGATTCATTAGAAGATGTACCAAGAGTAATGAAAGTAAAATGAATACTTTTTCAAAGTTGTGATTGTTGTGATGAAAAAGATTTCATTAAATTTATATGTTACCATGGTGACAATGATAATAATAATAGTCAAATAGCAAAGTTACTTACAAAAATAATTTAATAACAAAAAATGTTATTATCGCGAATGTCTAATGAATAAATAAGAAAAATAATCTTCTGGAGTCTATAGCATCATAGCTTCATTTTCACTCGAATTGCAGTTTTACAAATGGCCTCGGCTAGAATGTCGCCTACAGAAGACGATGAGCTGACTCTGCCGCGGGCTTCCATGAACAAAATGATCAAGGAAATCCTTCCCCACGTCCGCGTTGCCAATGAGTCCCGCGAGCTCATCCTGAACTGCTGCACCGAGTTCATCCACCTACTGTCATCTGAGGCAAATGACATCTGCAATCAGCAACAAAAGAAAATGATCATGGCCGAACATGTTCTCCAGGCTCTCGAAAAATTAGGCTTTAGCGACTATCGTTCTGAGGCCGAGGCTGTTCTCAGAGATTGCAAAGCTGTGGCCGCCAAACGAAGAAGGCAAAGTACAAGGCTAGAAAATCTAGGTATACCAGAAGAGGAATTATTTAGACAGCAGCAGGAGCTTTTTGCTAAAGCCAGAGAGGAACAAGCTGTTGCTGAACAGATTGAGTGGCAACAAATGCAAGCTGTTGCGCAAATGCCAACAACTATATTAAATGGCGACAGTGATGACGAAGATTATTCTTAAAATTACCTTATAACTATGGTTCCATTAACTTAACAATTTAAGTTTTACGTAAATTCCGCGATTTATTTTTGTTACTATGAAATTTTGTAAACCATTAATTGCAAAATAAGCATTAAGAATAAGACAATGAAAAACTTTACGATCTTACGATTAATGTATTTTTTTTTTTTTGAAAAAAAAAAAAAAAAAAGAAAAAAAAATATGAAACTAATAATAGTTAACGCGAATAAAAAATTTAAAATACGGTAATAAGTACATTCAAAGAAAGTTTCATAGCGATTACGTTCTTACATAGTAACTTTAACATTTCCAATAAAGTATAATTGATAACATATTATCCATTGATTCGAAACCTACTTGATTTAATACAATAATCAACTTACGTGCCATGTGTTTGTATCTTCGTCAAAAAGAGAAATTGCTTATTCAGTTCAGGGCATTAGTCTGCCATATTCAGAAGAAAGATGACTTTTCTTTATAGCTTCCGCCACTTTTGAAACGTAGTGATACCTAGGAATAATTTTTTATCATTTTGAATTCATTGATAAATAAAATACTTGTCATCTACACTAAACACATCTTACCAATTCCTTTCAGTCAAATTAGAGGGGGTCATTGCATTTCTTGTAACACCATGTATTTTCCTTTTTAACTGATCAGTCAATTTATATTCATCTTCAATAAACATTGGTTTAGCTGCGGTACAATTTTTAATTTTTTTATTAAATTTAATTTCAGTATCATGTAATTTAAGTATTATTTAATTGATTGATCTTACTGTTTTTTGAAATAAGCGGAAAGAGAAATAAATTTAGCTGATTATCTACAAAACAAGAATTCATATCGAGACTACTGTGAGTTTGCAATTTAGAGGAGGAAAAAGTTTTGTTATAAAAATCCTAAAAATTTGAAATTTGTTAGGCAAGAAAGCTCATCATAATAAATCACAACATGGATTAAAAACTTACCTTCATCATTTCTATATTAGCAGGCATGAAGTCCTGCACTTCGGCTTTGTTGTGCAAAAATAATATGTGTGGATAGTACTCCACATAATCCTGGTCCATAGTTGTAGTAGAAGAAGGCTTCAGCATCTCTGCTGCTTGAAGGAATCTATATTTATGAAAGATTTAAGTTTTTAATACTTTAGTGACAATAAATTTTTTTGTTTTGTAGTACCGTAGTAAGTTGGGATCGACAAACCAATCTTGAACAAAAATAATAACATGGCATACTGAGAACAAAAATGCTAAAAATTGCAAGGACTGAAGCTCGAAATTTAATTCATTGCCTACGAAATCGGTTGAATTTTTTTTCTGATCAAAATTTGAATAATCAACCATAGATCCAGACAAAATCGGTTGGGTATCCAAGTAAATGACTCTATTCTTTGTGATATAGAAGTCTATGCCATTAGTGCAATTAGTGCCGTTTTCATGATGTGATAAATTTTGAGTAGGAAAAATATCAGGCCTGAAATATTCAACACTTTTAAAAAATGGATCAAAATTGTGATTGTAAAGTTAAAATGAACAATTTAAACACCTACACGTAACTAGAAGTGAGGTAGGACATGATTGTTGATTTGCCAACCCCTTGAAGACCTACGCAACCAACTACCAAAAAATCTTGCTGGTCTTGTAAATACTCGAGCGGATTTTCACACAGCTGCATATTTTCATCCATAAATTTTATACAACCAGCCAGTTCAGGACAAGGTGACAACACTGGACGTGCTGGAAGTAAAAAAAAATAATAAATGAAAGTACTGGTATGGTAACAGTCATGCTAAGTTTCAAATCAACAAACTTTCAATTGGTTTTGTCAACAGACTTGAATGAGAGTCGGATTCTTTTCTGCAAATTAAAGTTTTTTATTACTGGTTCCAAAGTTTGACTAAAGGGTGGTATATGCAATTTACTTATTTCCATTTCTGTGATTCGGAGAGACAGCCCTGTTCTCACCCTCTCTCGTTTTTAGGATAAATGTTGGCCTGTCCATGACTTTAATAAGAGCTCTGCTTTCTCCCTCTTTACCACTGGGATCTTTCGTCATTATGGGAATCATCTTTTTTGAATTCATGATCAATACCATAAGCAATGCGTTGTTGTTTTATTGTCATGAAATTTTCGGTATTTTCGTTAGCACTAGATTGTTAACCTTTGAATAAGAATACAAAATAGTATAGGAAAAAATAGTATTTAATCGCCATGACCTAAATAATATTTAATTAATTGCTGACAAAAAAAATATAAATGTGACTT
This sequence comes from Copidosoma floridanum, assembly GCF_000648655.2. The sequence goes on from NW_019379486.1 coordinate 795,115, forward strand.
TCACTCATAACTCTTAAGAAAAACACTTTGTTTCAAAGGAACATTTTTTTCCCAGCTGTACATATGTCTACAGATTACATTAAAAATCTGCACACTTAAAGATGTAATCTAAAGTCGAACGTTTTCATAAATTGTTACATTAAAAATAAAATTATAAGTACTTATTTACCTTTTTCACACATGTACACATATTTCGAAAAATACCACTAACTTCAGTTAAAAAACTCTCTTTGAGATTGAGACGTTGAGGTTAAGGTGCGTTTGTTTACTTTACGTGTAAGCAGTGAACGTAATATACCAGCACTTACCAGCTGGTATCAAGTATATGTTACGCTCAAGTTAACTTACGTTTATGACACATTTTTTTATTCAAGAACGCGTTACGCATTTTTGTTTTAACAAAAGAGTTATATAGTATAGTACATAGGTACTTACCTATCCGAGCGATATATTTATAAAGCTGCAATGCGAGAAAAAAAACAAACGTTAATTTTGGCCCTGTACTTACCTATATTTATATTTGAGTTCAAAGATAATCAGTAAGTACAGTTCTGTGCATTGGTGTACAAGGAAGGAACAACTATTAATTCCATTAAACAATGTTTTCTATGGACTGCATTTTCTTTTTTATTTTTTATAAATGACTAATGTACTTAGTAGTAAGATTATGGTGTAATACTTAGTAACACAAAAGTCCCGGTATCATGTAACTTATTCACTTCTGATAATACTTAACTAATCTAATTATACCGCTATAAAATAACTATAAACACTTAGGGTTGATCTGATATTTGATTTTATTATAGTTTTATTAAAGTATTTTAAGATCTGAAGACTTACAGTGCAACAAAGAGACTGAATGGCTTTTAATGAATATATAAGAAAATTAAAAAATATTTATTACGGTTTTTGTATTTGTTGATCATGGCTGGAGCAACAAAAAGATTTACATACTGGGTGCGCGAGAAGTATGCATTTTTAAAAACTATTTTCATATTTTTAATCTTACTCTGTCCTTTGGTATTGAGAAACATAATAATACGATTAACCAGAAAGTATGTACCAAAAAAAGGCAAAAAAGATATTACAGTTGGATTCTTCCATCCCAATTGTAATGCCTGTACGCCTCAAGAAAACGTATTATGGTCTGCAGTCAAAGCAATTCAAGCTGAACATACTAATGCTTTCATAGTTGTTTACACAGGAGACGTGAATGTTAAATCAGCAGAAATTCTCGAAAGGGTAGGTACTAAGTTTGACATCAAGTTACAGCCTAATATTAAGTTTGTTCATCTACGTCAAACTAAATGGATTAAGAAATTTGCTTACTTGGGGTCAATCTTGGTGGCTAGTGAAGCACTTTCACTTCTCAAGCCGCACATCATCATTGATACTATGGGCTATGGGTTTGTTAATTACATCTTTAAAACAGTTGGACGTTGTAAAGTTGTAAATTATATTCACAATCCAATGGTAACGGTAGAAAAACTGAAAACTAGACACGTTCTTTTGAGCAACAATCAGTACATGTTAACAAGAAGGTCACCCAGTTCTCTTGGTATCAGTAAAGGTATCATTTTATATTTTTTTAAATCGATCATTAATAATGAATTTATGTACAATCTTTTTCTGTTCTTTACAGGTATTGCATTCTTGTATGGCTGGACAGGTGGATTTGCAGACATCGTAATGGTGAATTCCACCTACACAGAAGATAATGTTGATGCTATTTGGAAATGTCCAGAAAAAACCCATATTGTGTATCCCCCTATTGGTTTGGAAAAGTTAATGGCCAAAGTAGATCTCAGCTGGGAGAAAAAAATCGACTATAGAATTATAAATGCGAGTGAATTCAAGGTTGAAAGCAATCACAAATTAATACTCCAAGCTCTCAGCAAAGCGAAAAATAAAATCCACAGTGGCATCAGGAACGAAATTCGTTTGATTTTAATAAACTTAAGTACAGAACCGAATGAAGAATACCTCAAAAGTTTGAAAGACATGATAAAAGAACACGATTTAGAGGACAACGTGAAAATTCACCCACAAAACATACATGCAGCGCATTTGGAAGAAGAACTGATAAAAGCGTCATATGGCATTTATGCTAAGGCTGATGATCACTTTGGCTCGGATGTTATAGCTGGACTAGCTGCTGGACAGATAATGATAGTCCATAACTCTGGTGCTGCTAGAAACGAGTTGATAAATGTGGATGAAGACTCAACCAATGGATACTTGGCAAAGACAGTTGAAGAGTACACTCAAGCATTGTTCGAGGCTTTTGAACTAATGTCTTCAAACAAACGTAGCATGAGGAAAGCAGCTAGAAGAACTGCTGAGAAATTTTCGCGGTTGCATTACCAAAAAAGATTTTTGAACCTGACTGAGGAACTTTTCGCGAAAAATAAGAAGTAGCTTTTTCTTAAAAATATATTTAAAAATGAGCTGTTTTTATTAGCCTTAGAAAACAATTATATATGCAGTGTTTTTTACAATTTTTTGCGTGTTTTTACGCAACCATAAGAATATCTAATACTCTTTTTAATCGCGTAATCTACTATTTATTGAATTTTTATACCGTTTAATAAATTTATATTTATTACTGAAAAAATATGTCGGCGATTTTACTTACCTGATTTCTAGAAAAACCCTTTATGTGATTAAAAAAAAAAAATCTTCATCCAATTTTGATAAGATATTAAAATCTTTATGTATTCAAGAATGACCCTAGATTTATAAATGAATTACAGGTATACCAAAGAATTATTTAAAAAGTTTACATCCGATTTGTCTCCAATAAATTGACAATCTTATTTTACAATTCGAGTACTTTCCGTATCGAACCAAAAATCGGTAAAGTGTAAGTATATATTATACATATGCATCGTGACCAGTCATCGCGCAATCACTTAAATAAATGGTAAAAGGTCTTAAGTATTGTAATTTTGTAAATATGGTCGATTTTATAAGTCATATAAGATAAGTAAAATATTTGTGCTTTTGGAGGTTGGTTTTCGGGTAATAGCTGAATTGTAAACTTGCCACAAATAGCATTAAAAATGTCAAATTGTTATTGTCTATCTATCAGATTAGTTGCGGCTGGTTTATAATTGATTTCATGGCTCTACTGTAAGAAATAGTAATAATTATTTTGATCAGCGCCATCTAGCGGTTTTCATTTTTTCGCCAAAAGTGGCCTCTAAAATTCTGAAACCGAGCAATCAGGATTAGAGCCACTTAATCGGTTATAAACCAGCCGCAACTCATGATGAAGCTATGAAATAAAAAAATAACGATATGTGTGTTTTTGGCGGCAAGTTAACAATATATTTTTTACCAAAAATCAACCTTCTATGTATTTATACTTTTGAAGATGAATTTTTGAGTAAAAGATTATTAACTTGCCGCCAAAAACACATGTATCGTTATTTTTTTATTTTATAGTGAGTTGCGGCTGGTTTATAATTGATTTAATGGCTCTACGCGCTAAAGCTCGGTTTCAAAAGTTTAGGGCCACTTTTTAGTTCAAAAATCCGCAACGCTAGATGGCGCTGATCCAAATATCCATTTATTATGATGCTTGTTGAGACAGGTTGAGACTTTTAACTAGGGTGTTATCAAACTTTGTTATTGTAATATTAAAACCTCACAACATAAATGTGTGATACATTGCACTGTAACATAACACTGAAAGTTTTTTAATCCTACATAGACCATTACATTATTTTTGAGGATTAATCAAAATGAGTTTATTATATAAAAGAACTTGTTAACTTTTAATATTTAAAATCATTTAACAGTGTACATACAAGGTCATTTCAATTAAAAATTTTTAATCAAGGTAGGATTGGTAGGATCAGCTTCTGCAGACTCACAATATAAGATTTAAGAGCTGCTTGTATAATCGTCATTAATTATTTGTTAAATGTAAAACAAATAAAGCTCTATATTTTATTAACAAATTTTCTTTATTTTTCAAATAAACACAAGCCCTTAACATAAAATTATGAATTTTCACTTTCTTTATATCTTAAACACCTCTGATTTAGTGAGATCCAATGCTCCATTCTCATGAGACTTTTCGTGTCACTAAACATCTTTTTTAAGCCTTTTTTCTTCTGTCATCTCTTTTAGACTACTTAATAAATTCATGTATTTATTTGATTGTTATTCTAGATTTCTGTAACACAATACGTATCATATAAGTAAACAGTTTATTTAAACTATAACGTTAAAGGGCCGTGCTTCCATAAGTTAATCGTAAAAAGCTTAAGGTATTGCAATTTTTTTCATGTGGTCGATTTTATAGGCCAAATAAGATAAGTAGAATATTTATACTTTTACGTGTCGATTTTTGGCTCAAAGATAAATTGTAAACTTGCCGCAAATAGCACAAAATACGTTGACTTTTTATTGTCTATCTATAAGATCAGTTGCGGCTAGTTTATAGTTAACAAAGTGTCTCTACTGTAAGTAGTTAGTATAGTATTGTTATTTGGATCAGCGCCATCTAGCGTTGCAGATTTTTGAACTAAAAAGTGGCCCTAAACTTTTGAAACCGAGCTTTAGCGCGTAGAGCTATCAAATCAATTATAAACCAGCCGCAACTCACCTTGTAGCTATAAAATAAAAAAATAACGATACATGTGTTTTTGGCGGCAAGTTAATAATTTATATTATGCTCAAAAATTCATCTTCAAAAGTATAAATACATAGAAGGTTGATTTTTGGTAAAAAATATATTGTTAACTTGCCGCCAAAAACACACATATCGTTATTTTTTTATTTCATAGCTTCATCATGAGTTGCGGCTGGTTTATAACCGATTAAGTGGCTCTAATCCTGATTGCTCGGTTTCAGAATTTTAGAGGCCACTTTTGGCGAAAAAATGAAAACCGCTAGATGGCGCTGATCATAATAATTATTATTATTTCTTACAGTAGAGCCATGAAATTAATTATAAACCAGCCGCAACTAATCTGATAGATAGACAATAAAAATTGGACATTTTTTATTTTATTCGCGGCAATTTATCTATTACCTGAAAATGAACCTCCAAAACCATAAATATTTGACTTGTCTTATGCGGCTTATAAAATAAGCCTATTGCAGTATTTGCACATTTGCAGTAGAAGTAGTGCAAACCAGCTCTGGTGCAAACTGCAAAATGTGCAAATCTGCAAAGGCAGCAGAGGTCTACTTGTCAAAATAATTTAGAAAATAAGCATCGCTAGATAGCGCTGGTTCGCTAAAGTTAAATTTTTATATTTTTCATTTGTAAACAAACACCGAAATATCGGTGAAAATCGGTTCAAACTTACTTATTACGATACTTATCACGGACATTTTCAAGTTTGTTTATATCATTAAAACCCACCGACAGTTAGTAGGTTAGTACAGGTTGACAGTTTAAGAGAGAAACATTAACTAAAGTTTAGTCGTTAACAAAAAAAAAGTTATCGGGAAAAATAATAAGTGAATACCTACTTATTTCAACTCTCTTTGCTGATAAAAATAAAAACGTTTTACCAGTAGGTACATATCGATGTTACAGAATGGAGATGGTTCTCCAAGCTATTTTTGTTGGATAGCAACTCACTCATTGGTCATGAAAGAAAATTTCGTATACACGAATGTATATAGTATAAGTGCTGCTCTTAAAATAAACCCTGGGTCGTGAGATTCGTGAGGAAGATTCTCGTGGCATCTTGAATACTTATGAAACCTTTTTATTGCTTGCCTGCTGCACGAGGAGCTTCAGTACAAATCGAGATTTTGTAGCATCAAGAGGTACGTACAAACTACCAAGCTCTTAGTTCTCAAACGTTTGTTTTTATTGCTTATTAATTTTCTGTGTTAAGTACTTAAGTTTGTTCAGTGTTTTTGCTTGTTATTTTCACTCTCTCATACTTTGATTACTTTACAGTGTTTTTGAAAATGCAATAGCTTGTGTGATTCTTACAATGAGACTACAAAATTTGAATTTTATTTTCAGATTAACTCACAAGAATTCTTTAAAAATGATCAAAACTGAGTTAACAGCCCAAGAGTGGAAAGAAAAAGGCAATGCCGAGTTCAAAGATGGGCTGTACGAAAAGGCATTGGTGTCTTACACAAAGGCTTTGAAACTTGCGGAAAAAGACAGCTTTGACAGGGCAGTGTATTTAAAAAATAGAGCTGCCGTTTATCTAAAGCAAAAAGAATATGACAAAGTGATCAAAGACTGTGATGAAGCTTTAAAAATCTCACCAAATGATCCAAAAGCTTTGTTCAGGAGGTGTCAGGCACTTGAGGCTATGGAAAGGTTTGAGGAGGCTTACCGTGATGCCAGGGCTGTTATTCAAGTTGAGCCTACTAACAAAGTTATTCAGCAGACTGTGGGCAGTCTACACGAAATCACCCAAAAGAGATTAAGAGAAACCTCAAATACTGGCAATAAGGTAAAGTATCGAATAACTTTTGAGAACATCCATCGAAATATGTTCAATCCTCACAAAATTCAATGTTTCTCTGACAAATGTGTATTTTTCCAGGTTTCACGAATGCTTGAACTGGCCTTTGATGCAAACATCGACAGAGAAAAAAGAGAAACGGCAATGAACAACTTGTTAGTTCTAGCCAAAGAAAGAGCTGCAGCTGATCTTATGTTCAAACAAGGAATATCAATAAAGATCCATCGTCTTTTAAAGTCAGAGAAGAATGAGAATATCATAATTGCAGCCATTCGTATTTTGGCTGAATTGTGCAAGGATAGTATCGACAGAACCGATAAAATGTTGAAAGACATAGGTATTCCTTGGTTCTTGGATGTCATTAACAGCAAAAATGAAGATAGAGTGAATGCTGGTCAATACTGCATACAGGTACGGTAACTAGCGTCGTTTTACGCTCAATCTTTTGTCCCCACAAAATTTTTATGCCATTTGAAACATTAAAAAAAAAAATTGTTCCTGCAGACTGTTCTGAACAGCTATAGCGGTTTGACCACAAAACCCGAATCAAAACCAAACAAGGAAATGTGTGAAAAGTACAAGAAAGAAATCGACACGATCTTAACTTGCCTCCTTTACTCAACAACGAATCGCACGTTCACTGGTGAAGGCCGAGATGCAGTCATCGAGTTGATCATGAGAAACGTTCACCACGACACTCTTAATTGGGCTGAGAGTCTCGTTGAACAGCGGGGCTTGCAAAGATTAATGGAAGTTGCCAGTGAGCTCGAGGAGTACAAGTACGAGTCGGCAATGAACGTCACAGGGTCCACGAAAACCATTACCAGTGTGTGCTTGGCTCGCGTTTACGAGAACATGTATTATGACGCAGCAAAGGAGAAATTCAACGCAGCTATAGACGAGTACATAAAAGAAAAGTTACTTGATCCCGACATTGAATCAAAGGTAAGTTGAGTGGATTACCTTAAAGCCTTAAAACTCTTGAAAAAACATAGCATAGATCGAGCTTTTTCATGAGTTTATTGCTTGCTAATAGGTGCGAGTGACAGTGGCAATCACGACATTACTCCTGGGACCACTAGATGTCGGAAACGGCATAATAGCAAGGGATGGTATTCTGCAGATGATTCTCGCTATGGCAAACTCAGACGACGTGCTTCAGCAGAAAGTTGCTTGCGAGTGCATCATTGCAGCAGCCTCAAAGAAGGACAAGGCAACCAGCATAATAAACCAAGGTGTAAACATCTTAAAAAAGCTATATCAGTCGAAAGATGATGCCATCCGAGTCCGCGCCCTCGTTGGCCTTTGCAAGTTGAGCAGTTCCGGTGGCACCGACGCGTCTATCCGCCCGTTCGCCGATGGAGCATCAAAAAAGCTCGCCGAAGCATGCCGCAGGTTCCTCATCAATCCTAAGAAAGATAAGGACATGAGAAAATGGGCGATCGAGGGTCTCTCGTACCTGACTTTTGACGCCGAGGTCAAGGAGAAAATGATCGAAGACAAGGACGCGATCCGTGCCATGATCGAGGTTGCGAAGAGCGGGGACAAGTCTGTCGTCTACGGTGTTGTCACGACCCTCGTCAACCTCTGCAACGCCTACGACAAGCAGGAGTTGATTCCCGAGATGGTAGAGCTCGCCAAGTTCGCTAAACATCACATCCCCGAGGAATCGGAGCTCGACGACCCGGACTTTCTCAACAAGCGACTCACCTGTCTCGCCAAGGAAGGTGTGACCACAGCTCTTGTGGCTCTGTCCAAGACCGACAGCAAGAACAGCAAAGAGCTCATAGCTCGAGTCTTCAATGCTCTGTGCAGCGTAGTGGACGTTCGGGGCATCATAGTCCAGCAAGGGGGTGCCAAGGCGCTTCTACCTTTGGCACTCGATAGCACGGACAAGGGCAAAAAGCAAGCTGCTCAAGCGCTCGCTCGTCTTGGCATTACGATAGACCCCCAGGTCGCGTTCCCTGGGCAAAGGATGTACGAGGTGGTCCGGCCTTTGATCGATCTGTTGCACCCAGATTGCAATGCGCTCGAGAATTTTGAAGCTCTCATGGCACTGTGCAACTTGGCGGGTGTCAGCGACAGTTTGCGCAAGAGGATGCTCAAAGAGGGCTGTTTCTTGAAGGTCGAGAACTACATGTACGAGGATCACGACATGCTGGTGCGCGCTGCCACGCAGCTCATCAACAATCTCATTATGTGCGACGAAACAATACCGTACTACGAAGGCAACAACGATCGGGTCAAGTATCTCGTTATTTTGTGCATGAGCGAGGACGAGGAAACGTCTTCGGCAGCTGCTGGTGCTCTGTCGATGCTGACTTCGGTCAGTAAAGTCGTTTGCAACAAGATCTTTGATGCCAAGGATTGGCTTGATTCGTTGAGTTACTTGTTGTCTAGTCCTAAGGAAAGTTTACAGTACAGGGGAGCGTACATCGTCAACAATATGATGAAATCGAGTAAGGAAATCGCAGAGAAGCTCATCGAGACTAATATTACGGAGATTATGCAGGCACTGGCTAAAAGTTCACTCCCAGAGCATGAGAAGGTCAAAAAGTTGCTGAACAGCGCGTTGAAGAGCGCCGTTGACTATAAATTGTTGAAACCCAATGACGTTGATTTGGACAGTAGCGAGGTCGAGGAATAAGTTTGTGAAAAAAATTCATCCTCGAACCCGTATGCATGCGTATGTGTACATACCGATTAATGGAGATTTTTTCATTGACGTTTTGGATTTTCCATAGATTGTTTATTGTTGATTTTATATTGTATTTAATTGATTTGTTTAAGATTAAAAGAAAATAATGCATTGTTTTTTAAAATGTAGTTTAGAGACTTTCTTTGGCAATCCAAAACTTCAATATTGTTCTTCTACATCAATGTTGATAAAACATTGATACTTTGTGCCTTGAAAGTTTGTAGAAGACTGCATTTAGATTTTTTAAATAAATTTATTTATAAGATTTTATTTAAAAATATAACACTCGTATTTACTAACTATTGTTATTTACATCGTCTCATTAAGACATATTTTTCGGCACTTTACCTTTACTTATACAATTTGTTTAAAGTGTTACAAAATATATCGCTTGTTTTTTAATAAAGATATATACAAATTTGATCTTTTTGTTTTTTTAAGTAATTATCACCAGTTCATGGATTTAAAAATGGGTGAAGTAGCGCTTCTTCAGCAGTAATTCGAGTTTTGAAGTTGATATCTAACAATCTCCCCAGTAGCTCATAAGCTTCGTCTGGATAACTCTGAAAAACGTAAAAAGTTTATGGGATATTGTAATCTGATAGACCATGGCCATCAAATAGTAGTGTTTAAATGAATGAACAAAAGCATCTGATCAAGTTTACCTTGTAAACTCTTTCAACAGGAGGCTGCTTTGCCCGGTTACGTTCCTGAAGTTTGAGACACAGGGTGGCGAGATTGATTTCTGGAATATCGGAACCAAACATCAATTTTTTTCCGAGTCTTTTTGCGCAGTGTTGCATCGCGGTGGAACCGAAAATCGAAACGATCTCCGCCAGGGCAGTTGTATCGTCGGGAGCACGAAAAAAAGGATGAGTCTCGCTCAGCATACACAGCATGATAATGCCACTAGCCCATATGTCGATTGCTGTAATTATGAAATCGAAAATTATTCAGCTGATTATAACACAGATTGATATAATTATTCAATATGCTCACCTGGTGTTTGGGCGGGATATTTTAACAGAACTTCTGGAGGCCTGTAGCCAGGAGTGCCAGCGCGCGGTGCTGTCTGAGATGGCCTTATTAAACATAGTGAACACACTTTTGGCTTCCCAAAGCAATAACACTTTTCAACTGACACAATGTTTGTACTCTTCAGGGTTGTATCCATTTTGTTCTAAAAAAACACGAAAATTAATTAAATTATCACAAGAGATTTGGTGGACTACTTTGCGTTGTTTAAATCTACCTCATCTACTTTTCTCTTTTTAGCTGCTGGAACATTATTAGGTACAGGAGTTTTTGCTGGGTTTTGAGTACTAGGCTGACTAGGAACATATTTTTGCGCTAATCCAAAATCTACTAATAAATACCTGCACAAAAATAAATTGTAAATCACTAGTCAGATACTCGATGATTATAAACAACTAAGAGAGGTCGTTACTTTTTTTTTATCCTATTGTACAAAAAATTGCTTGGCTTAATGTCTCTATGAATAATTTTAAAACTGTGCACTCTGCTTAAGGCTGTCAACAAAGCTCTCATATATTCTCGTAGTTCATCTGTTTCCATTTTATGTACATATTCCTGAAAATTTATATTCTTGTTGTACAACCATTAACTTATTTATGGAACATTAATTATATAGTCTTCTTACTGAAAATTCATTGTGTCCTATAAAGGGCATGATAAAGGCAACATATCCTCCACTACGCAAACAAAGCTCTAATCCAGCTACGTTATCTTGACCTCTGAAAAAAAAGATGATATTACTAGTAAACTTCACCAAAACATATTTTCATTTTAGGGAAATATTCGATCAAAGTGCGTACAGTATACAAAACGTTAACAAAAAAATCACCAAATAAAAATAGTAAATTAATTAACAAAAAATAACCCGATATCTTTGAGACACTGGAGTTCGCGTTCGATTCTACTGGGATGACAGATGGGCACGAGATACTTGATAGCATATTTTTTTCTGTCCCTGCCATTCTGGTTTTTCCTAAAACCGAGGAAAACGGTGCTGAAACTGCCCTCACCGATTTTTGAGTGTATCGTGAAAAGATCGTCCAGCACAGGTATATTTTTCAACATCACGGCCACCTGGTCTTCTTTGATCTCTGTCGAACGAAAGATTGAGTAATCGTTAGTAAAATCAAAGTGCATTTCATTCAGAAAATTCAATGAGATTTAAGGTTTTTTCGATCGCGCGCTTTTCACAATTTTACGTGTCAACTGTTTTGTTTTGAAACTGCAGAGTTGGGTTATAGGTATATACTTAAGTACAAGTAATGTTTGACGGTTTGACTTACCTTCGATCTTGTTTGCTTCCATTATAAATATGTTGGATAAAATCGTTTCACTGCTATCGTTTCATCTTTAAAGGCATGATTACGAAGAAAAGAGGTTTGGATGCAGAGAGAAAAACAAACAGAAAACTGATCGACTTTGAACTCTGTAGAGTTTGAAGCCACTGGCTGCCACTGGTTAGTTTGATTTGAAGTGGACAGTGAATATATACGCTATATATGTACATTGTATATATACTTTTTTTTTTTTTTTTATATTCATCATCGCCCCTTAAGGGCTCAGACATGGCTATTTTGACACTATAAAGTGTATTTAGCCATACGTTGGGGTTTAATAACAGTAGGGGGAAACGGTAGATAGATCGGTAGGTTTATTGAAGTACAAATCCCATCCAGAAAAAAATCTCATTCATTGATGAAATATTTGTATATATACTTATATACACACACTTTTATTCCTACACCCAAATGCCCCAAATTTTATCCCTTTTGTTCAGTCCCAAAACTGCCGCTCATAAGGTGTGGGTATTAATTATTTTTAAAAAAGGTTTAGATGGAATCTGGTGTGGGGTGTCTGTCAGACTGGCTTGACACTGTTTATAAATTTATAATTTTTCATTCACAGATGAAGGAAGTGGTTTAAAATAAGTTTGAAGTTGAAGTTTCTTATGTAATGATATAATTTTATTCCAAAGTGTAACACATCGTGATAATTTAAAACAAGTTTCTTTATTTTGAGTAGTACTTACATTTTTTCATTTTTACGCAATTGAAAAATTTTGCACAATAGTTGGCTGAAAAATTTCCTTTATTTTTTTAGTTATAGTTAGTTTAGAAAGTGCTGTCAGACTTAAAATACGTTTTTTGTATCATTCAATTGCTCTTTATTAGTCATTCGGATGTAATACTACTTTTGTAAATAAAAAAAACGTAAAATAAATAAAAACGTTTAATAGCAATAGTAATAATATTAATGTTTATATAAATAGCGGAATTCATTAATACTTCCTATTTACATGACAGATAAATAAATAAATTTATATCCCTGTAATCTCATATAATAAATTACATTAAAAAAAAACTTTTTCTTTTCTTTTACCTCTTTGAAACAATGCATGAAAACAATGGCACTGTACAATTTTGTACAATCAACAATAATTAAATAATTTAAAGAATTTACACATTTACGCCTCGACACTTTTACTCATTAATATAAAGGTCAATGCTTGTTACAAGACGTACCAACAAATCAGCCTAAATAATAGCACCTTTTAGAGAAAAGATTTTGACGATAAAATGTTTGCTCTAAAACCTATAGTTGTCCAAACTTTATAATTTTCCTTTTTTTACGAATATGCAATAACTACGGTATGTTAAAGAAAAAAAAAAGTAAAAGGAAAACTAGCCTGTACAATGAGACATTAAAATATCATATATATCCTCTGTTATTTAACATAGAATTTAAGTCTGAGTTGAGCCGTAAGTGCCAGTAGGCGGACGATACTGTTTCGGAAACGTTAAGATTTGTAAACTGTTGAATGCATATTTTCTGACGCCTATGTTTTTCCACGTATTTTCTCTCCGACATCCTTCACTACAAATTTCAATCAATCCAGATTAGTATATTATAAACATTTTTTTTAACAGCTGGCGTCAAATTTTACGTTACCTTCGCATACACTCCAAAGCTTTTGGAATCTCATGCTCTGCCAAATGATACTCCATTGCAAGAATATTCACTTGCTCTAACGTAATGGACATCCCGGTGCGATCTTTCGCGCTTTTACAACTAGTGAACCTTAGTCCCCGCATTCGTCTACAAATGTGTGAGGATAGCTGTAGAATCTCGACGTTTTTGTTTGTTCTAGCGTGAACGCAAATTTTCAGATTAGCCATCTTGTCAGCCAAGGTCTGATTCAAAGCCAATCTCGTTCCAACTGCAAAACCGTGAATGGTAGAAAATGTTTTAAAAAAAATTATTTTTCAACAGTGCAGACTTTCAATACATACATCTGGCGGAAGCAGGTTCGGTTGGCAAATTGAGCTTCTTAAATCTCAAATAATACTCGTTCAGTCGATCAAAGTTATCAACGTTGCTCTTTTCTTGTGGCTTCGTGGTGCCAAGACTCTCAGCTAGAGAAGCCATTTCATTGATGCCAATGTTGAAGAACACAGGCGTAACGTTGAATGAAAGAGTCTGCTTGGACGACGACATCAGAGGTAGTAAGGAGTATATGGCATCAGGCACCGGCAACAGTACCGTAAGATTCGTTCGCGAACCTATCACTCGCGGCGTTGGGAATTGCGTGGCTTTTGGCTTTCCATCTATGCGACTGTAAATTTCATTGTAATTATTTGCTTAAATTTATTTGCACGATTCGTACACGCAAAAAGTTGACAGCTATGGAATAAATTAATACACGACATACCTCGTTTGGATTCCACACCTTGATAGGGTAAAAGTGACCGTGTGCATGTCCTCGACCGCAACAGCCATATCTCCCCACATGTCAATTTCATTCCCATAGTAACTTAATAAACCCTCGAAAGACACTAGTGGACCCAGAGTAGTGAGAATCAGTAAAAACATTGGATCAGGTCGTTGGCACCATAGTTTCGCCATTAGTCCAGAAACTAGCGCTGTCAACTGTTGTATGAGACGAAGAAGGGAAAAAAGATTATTACAACGGGTATAAATCTCGATGTAATGAGGGATATTTCTAGAAATTATTACCGCTTGGCTGAAGCACACGTCCCGTCTGTAGCGAACGTTGCACACTCGTTGTGCAGTTTTGGCATCCTCTTGAACTCGGAAAACCGAGTGCGTCAGTCTTGCAGTCTTTAGTAAGCCGTCCATCGCTTGACGCAATTTTTTCATACTCGGTCTCAGTTCACTCGTCCAATCGACGATGGACGCAAAGTCAAGACCCTCCGTGAACTTGTTTCTCTGCTGCGTCGAGTTGCTCTTGATCACACGGGTCATCGAGTCCATAGCTTGGCACACTTTATTGGAAGATGCATTACAATAAATCACAGTTGCACCTACACGTAAAGGCATGCATGTTTAATGAGGGTGATTCAGTTTTCGTGTTAAGAAGTTAAAAGATATCGTGGCCCTTTGTGGATGAATGTAGATTTTTTGTGAGGTCAAGTAGGGATTTTTTTTTTCTTCTTTTTTGCTTTCAATCGATTTGTAAACTGAAATGAAAAAAAGTGTGCACATAGAATGAAGCATGGGTGGACGACTGTGCATGTGAAAGAGAGCAAATTTTTCATGCGCATATTTATAGTCAAACAAGAAAAAAAAAATTACACGTACATAAAAAAAAAAAAAAAAAAAGGAGTAAAAACTTGGCAAAGCTTTCATGAGTACATACAGTGTATACTTATGAAATCGACACATTGACATCACAAAAAAAAGTACAAATCAAGACAGCACAAATCATCACAGTGATACCACAAACAACGGCCAAAGGTTTGGGTCCACACCTTCTTTCGCCTTAGTCACAGCCGAGCACTGCTTATCCAATATGGATCTCTCCTGCGCGCCGTTCTCCAGTAACTTACTCGCCTCCTCGGTCTTCAGACCATTCTTTGGCTGAATCGTCACCACTGCGCTCGCGTTGTTCCTGTTGTTCACTAGACAACCTTTTAAAGTCTGATTGCGGTCCATACCGTTTTTGTTGCGCAATCGAACAGCCGGACTGCTGCAACGGCCACACAAGAACTTGACCTTTGACACGAGACACATGACACTCGCTTCAATGTTCAGTTGTGTAAGGTCCCAGGGCTCGGGCTCGTCTGTTGGCTTGTAGTAGTTGGCCGAAGGTGAGTTGCACATTTTCTGAGTGTCGAGGAAACGCTTGCTCGGGTCGAGATCGCTCGCGCGCTCGTAGTCGGCTCTCTCGTCGTCCTCGTTATTATAACTGTTATCCTCGTTTCTCAACGTCTCATTGTCCGCGTACTCGGCCGTATCAGCTTCTTTCGGCTCGTCGTCAACCTATCGTATTGAAATTACAATTGAGAAGAATGAAAAAAAAAAAAAAAATGTGTATAATTTCTATTTGCCAGAAACGTACCTCGGGAAATATCACGAAATTCTCGTTCGACTGATGCTTCTGTGCAATGACGTTGATGTCGCGCGTGCCGAAGCCAACAAACTTACTCCTCGCGCTCTCCTTGGCCCACATATCCTGAACGCACTCGGGTGTGTCGGGGGTGACGAACTCGTCAAAGTCTGGACTTCTCAGGTCAAAGTTGAGCTGCTGGGTGATGCGCTTGAACGGTGACAGCGACTGGTTGACCCGGAAATCGAGGCTTAGCGATTCGTCGCTGCCGACGACGTCCTCCTGCACCTTGGCGACCTTGTGCTCCTCCAAAAAGGTCAAGGCTTCCTCGACGAGGCCAGGATCCCAAAGACTCAGTAAAATGCGTGTCTTTGAAACCATGTCCTCGCAGATCGGCAACATGCCGCTGGTCTGCTTCTCCTTGGCTAGCTTCATGAGCGAGCGCATCGCTTCAACGACGTCGCGGCGAAGCTGCTTTATCGCCTGTATCGCGTCGTGGGCCATTGTTATTTTCGACGTGCCCTGGTACAGTTGGCTGCCGCGCATCGGTGACTCTTTTAGCGCCTGCACCAGCCTATTGCGGTCGTGTATTATTGTAACGAGTACATCGAATTTATACATTGTTCACGTCCACGGTACATCTATAAACTCGTGACGTTTGATCACATACCTCAAGAGTCCGCCATTTTTGGTCTTGTGCGAGTGGGCGGTGAAAGCACCGACGCTGATGAAATCGTAGAGACCGCACTTGTTGAGCGTGTCGTTGTGAACCCACATTCTCTGCAAATGTAAATTCAGGGGCGCAAACTCGAGCGACCTGTCGTTCTTTCGGGAGGACTGTTTAAAATGGCTCCCTGAAAATGCAAATTCATGTGTATCAAGGGATGCATCCATGTGATAGCGAAAAAAATCAAAGACAATGGATAACAGTAACAATCGAACCTTTGAAAGCAGCCAAATTTTCCTTGGCCTGGGAGTACAAGTGTAGCAAGTGCAGGTGACGATCGAGCAGCTCGACTTGCTTCGTATGCCAGGGTTCGCGCAGCTCACCCATGCCCGCCACCTCTTGCAGGAGTTCCTTTTCCTCCTGTATCCAAAGTCCCCTGCGAGATAGAAAAACATATTAACTTTGTTTTTATTGCTGAGACAAAAATGGTAAAAAATGATGATTCGACGCACAGTAGCTGTTGTGGAAACTGGAAGCACAGCTTGCTTTCGGCCATCGTCTCGTGAACGCAAATATCACCACCCAAACCGGAATGAAATCTTAAAAAAAAAAAAAAAAAAAACTTAATTAAAATACCAGTGATTCCTAAAGGTATACATAGACGATATTTTCAACGGAGGTCAGTACCTACGCTTACCTGTAAGTTTGTATAAAAGGATTGGCAAAAAGAAGTTTAAGTTGGCCCTGGTGTGGAAGCTTTATTTTGGTGCCCAATCTGGGCGGAAGCGACTGGGAGCGTCTGTGGCAATACATTTGGTTGCCGTTCGCGTTTGGCACGTTTCTCGAGGGTGTGCTCTCGGTGCTGTTGCCCTTGTCCTCGGCCTCTAGGTTCCACACGCTGATCGTCAGAAACCCGACTGTCGTGGCTTTTGCGGATTTCAGAGGTATCCTCAGCCTAGATTTTTCGGGGAGATTCATCTATAGATTTTGTTTATCACTGTTTACTCGTTTGAGGTTCAAAATATATTTCTCGAGGGAGAAGCTCTCGTGTAAAAAAGCTCATACTCTAATGGGCACGTGTACCGATGCGGAGTAAAAAATGCATGAATTGTTGATAAAGTTATTAATGGCGCAAAAAAAATCAATAGTGATAATGGAGAGGGTGAGGAGAGTAAATAGCAAGGGAGAGAAATTGCGGAGCGCGGGAAAGGTTGTAAGTCAATTTTCCCCGATTGAAGTAAATTAAGGTTGAAATTGGTGGTATCCGAGGGAGAAGAAATACTTGCCGGAGTTAAAACGAGTCAATTTCATGTTGGATTAAGATTTTGTTTTTTTCGCATCAAGTAATATCTTTTAATTGAACCACTTGCAACAATCTCGTTATTTTGCCATACACCTAAAATATGTAAGAACATCAGGTTTAAAAATCAAGTCACGGATCAAATTTGAAAAAACAAAAAACAAAAAACATACCCGTGCACGGTAAAATTCATTAGTACCTTTCGAAGATGAAAAACTCCCTTGAAGTAAATATCAAAGTAAACGAAAGAAAAACTGAGCACAGCGTATCTTTGAAAGCCAACATGCGACACCGCTCGCGGAGGATTCAATTACCGAGAGCAGCTTCAAGTACAATACAATACCATTGCTCCCCTTCTCTCAAAAACCGGCATCTTAAAAACAGAGACTCGCGGCAAAACCACAAAGCCTCCACACTCTCTTTCCAAGCAACGCAAAACCTTACACCACGCGATGATGAAGAAAAAAAAAAAAATAAATAAAAGCCCTCACCTCGGCGTGTCCTGCACAGCATTGAAGGTCATGACAGCGCTGCCGATCGGCGTGGCCGTCTGGCTGACCCGTTCGCGGACGTCGTAGGCGGTGATCTTGAGCTTGCACTCGGCCGTTAGCCCGTCGCTCGCCCGGAAGCTGACGGTCGTTAGGAAGCCGGGATTACTGCTGCGCTCGACCACTTCGGTACGCCCGTACTTCACCCAGGTCTTCGTGTGGCACGTCTGGACGTCGACCTCGAGTACTGGGTTCGGGGGCCGGCCGTGACCGTCGCACAAGAGGTTGTCGCACGCCAAGGAGATCTCGCACATCGGGATTTCAGCTGGATCTGTTTTTGTTTTCGTTTTTTTCCATTTCGGGTTTACACATTATTTATAGAGTTTGTGTATGCACACGCTTAGTGGGGCCGCGACTGCGTGGGAGATCCGGGGGTATAAATATGTACGCGTATTATGTGCTGTTGTACGTACACGTGACGGACGAGTCGAGAAGCTTTTTTTTTTTATAACTCGATCGTATACAACAATAGGTGCATCGGTTCAATCGATTGGCGATTTCGTAATTATTTTCTTCTTTTTGTCCATATACAGTAAATTTATACATCAATATTGGCGAAAAACCTTAATTTTATATGATTATCTGATCTGACCGTAAAATGTATATATATACACAGGGACTGATTACAATGTAGTTTAATGTTTGACTGAAATAATAGTGGTGTACGATAACTTGAATCATACAGGATAAAAGTAAACCAATAAATACAAATTAATGATTTTTAACGATTTCAAAGTTTGTAACATGTGCGAAAGCTCCCGAAAGCTCAAGTAAGATGTATTGCGATATGACATCAAACAAACGAACCAGTGGTGATGCCCCGCTTGAGCCTAAGCATGTGGATGTCGGTGTCGTTCTTGTGTCCGGTGGTCGCTTCCATGCGTTGTCTGAGCGCCAGTAGCTGGCTCCGCATGCAGTCGTAGCTCGCCAGTTGAAGAGCTTGCAGCCAGCTGTCCCGCTCCTCCGGCGTGTTGGTGCCCAGTTGCTGGTAAACGCCGCCGTCGAATACTACAGATTTGAAATATTGGAGGAAAACTTTTTCTTCTTTTTTTTTTTTTTTTTTTTTTCACGCGTGTCTTTTCAAACACCCCAATGTGTTGCTGAGGTGATTGAAAATCGTTTGGGAAATTTAATTGCATGAAATTGTAAGGTGATGCTTCATTGTATCCGAAGGCACCGATTTAGATACAAATATGTATTGTTTGGTTACGGAAAATAGGAAAAGGTGATCGATTCATTGGGTCGAGTGTGGTTTCTTTGATACTCGGCGATGACAAACCAAAAATCGTTATTATCTACTTGTCACTAAGGTAACATTACAAATTTGTTTACGTCAAAATCCATACCTTTGAAATATAGGATAATAATGACAATATAGGTAACTTTATGGTTTGGGAGATGTTTTTGATACCCGTATAGGTGTAAGATAAACGCGTAGGTTTCAGATTCAATGGATTTTGAAATTTTTCTCAATGGCACAATACCGTTATATAATTATCAACCCTTTTATAATTGGCCCCTTTTTTCATGAGATGCGTCACAGTGATATCGATAAAACATAATGACCAAACATCGACCTATATGATCACCTACATGTATATATATTCGTACAACATGCCAACTCTATATTTAACTGAATAATGAATTTTTTTTTTTTTTTCCAAACAATATTCAAAGAAGCCAAGGGTACTGACCAATGCTGAAGCCGTAGGGTATCTGATTGGTGGGCTGCTCGACGCGCACGGAAAACTGCTCCAGTATGATGACACCCAGAGGCTCGGACCACTGTTCCCGCGACTTGAAGTAAAAGAGAAGATTGCCCCGCAACCGGCACCATCGCTCGAGGCTTACTGTCGGGACAGAGAGAGAGAGAGAGAGACGAGCCGAATCGTCGATGAGTGGCCTATCTTTACTCTCCTCCTCCTCCTTCCTCGTTGCTCTTATATTTTACGTGTTGTTGGTTGTTGTATGTGTGGTATAGATACTCACTTTGGAAGGGAGGAACTTTGCGGCTGATAAAAAAAAAAGCTCAACCAACGTGGTGTGCGAGGGTGCGTGAAAGGAAAAGGGGGACGAAGAACATAAATATGGGGATGGTACTTTTGGCGACGATCATGTATTTCATTGCTTTGGAGTAGATACATATCCCATGGAAGGGGTGCACAAAGATTCTTACGGGGATCTTTTTTCGCAAGAGGCGCTACCGGAACGGGGATGTCGGGGGGACGAGGAAAGCTTTGACACGTGCTACTCTACGTGGATGTCGGATGAGGATATTACGTGAGCTTACGGTGTATACGATCTTATATGTATTGCAGTTGAAAGTAATGCAAATATAAGAGATTTTTTATATGCAAACGAGGGCTGATATATCTTGGTAGAGCGTTACATGATTTCTTTGGGTCCCTTTTTTTTTCTTCTTTCAAATACAATACATTTTTTTTTTTTTTTTTTTTTTTTTTTTAACAAAACAAATGCAACAATATACACTAAGGTGAGACATGAAAAACATGTACTAAAATAGCATCGCAATCCAGCACCGCAAAGCAAAAAGCCAATGCCTATGTGTACAGACAATTAAAAAAAAAAAAAAAACGTGCAATTAGGGATGCACTACACACATTACATGCGGTATCTTAGAAACGTATACACAGTTAAAAGCAATTGTTTCGATGTACACATCTGCATCTGTACATATTATGCTCGAGACAAAAAGTAATATATGCGTAAAAACGAAAAAAAAGAAAGTGAGTTGTGGTCGTCATTGCATGCACGCAAGTATACTTATGTATATACCTCTGCTCTCTCGGTTTTATCTCTGTTGATATTAAATGTACTTTATCATCACGAGTCGTGTAAATAATTATTTATCATAATATAATATATAGTTGACGTTTACCGAGTGCGTTTACGTGTACGTCTAAATGTGTACCTATATAAGCACGTGTGTTTTTATTTTTTGACCCCATGCAAAGTGCGCTCGGCTGCGCGTGAGCAATATTGTATTGGTAAATACTTATGTGTGGTTAATGGATGTTTGACGTCTTGCAAAGAAAAAGGTGTTATGCTTACTTAGCCCGTACCTATACTTATCACGTAACTTTTGCGAGTGACGCGTGTCGCGTTGCTTTACATACTCGCATGTTGTGTGTGCTTTGACGTGATCGGGATTTTAAGCAAGTATAGTGGTATTATGTATGAATTTATCTTTGTTTTTATTTTATAATTATTTTTACATTTTTTTATTTCTTATTTAACACAAAGTTGTGAAAAATGTTGATGTACAATTAAAGATGATAAAAAAAAAAAAAAACAAAAAAGCCGCACAAAAATAAATTTCACGTGTGTGATCAATCTTTAGAATTTTTCTTTTGATCGTTAAGTGTTTTAAGCTCATATATTTTATTTTAAACTTGATAGTTTTTTTAAAGTGACAGAGAAAATCTATTGGTAAGATACAAATTATGAGGGAAAAAATATAATCATGTTTAGAATAAAGTAGTTAAATACAAGATTTTTTGCTTTAATTTCATACTTAGTTGTTATACGATTTAACAATAAAAATATAACAATATGCTCGAAAATATGTATATTTTTTATTTAATTAATAAATAAGCGGGTTTTTAAAAAATTAATTAAATAAGAAAACTTTGTGCAAAATATTATCGTATCAAAAAAAAAAAACATTGAATATTGTAGATACTTGCAATACTTAGCTTATAATTATTTGAGAGGTAAAAAGAAAGAAAATTTGTTGAAAATTGGTTAATCCAAATTTTTAAATCAATTGTTTTTTGCGAGTTCGTAAAAATAAAGTACAATTTTTTTTTTTTTCATTTTTCATTTGCCTTTTATACACTAGTATAATACAATTATTTTTTTTCTGAATGTTTAATAATTTACTTTATTCTTACTTGTAAGTTTTTTGTTGATTGATTGATATTTGCAATTACCAAAGTAAGTTTTAAAAAATTATTCTAAATATTATGAAAAAAAGATATTTTATGAATAAATTACTTTTCTCATATTATTCAGATTCACTAAACAAAGTTTCTATTAAAATTATTAAATAAAAAATTATCGTTTTGAAAAAGTCATGTCATCTTTTGTTAATGAAGCAAACTGATTTTTTTAAGTGCGCTGTTTTGTGTCAGTCATAATATATATCTACAATTATAAAATTGTTAAAGTCGTATTTTTACACGTAAAAATATTTTTGCTTTTAACGATTCGGCTGTAAAATTGTGATAAATGCCCGTGAAAAATAGTTTAAAAACATACACAATCGGCAATGATGTATACCATTTTTTTTTCGTGTCCTAAATACTGCAACCACGAAGTGTTAGATACATATAGTATACACAAACTCAAAAGGTTGGAGTGTTAGTTGAGGAAAAACTCCAAGAGCTCTTCGATGGGAACAGTGTCGTATTAGGTAACACTTTGAAGCCAAGAACATTGCCTTAAAATATATGTATATATAAATTTTTTTTTCTTTATAACTTTCTCAAGTATAACTCATTTTTGTAGCAGATTGTTATAGACTGTTATTAAATGAATTTCACCACTTCGAATAATTTCCTGTATTTCGTCTTAAAAAATTTTAGGCTCCAAGATTTCAGACACTTTGATTATCACACATGTTTTTTTTTCATACAAGCATAATAAAATTTTGATTGAAAAGCAATGGTCTACACTTGAAAGTTGGTAAAATTCGCTCGGCTGTACCTTTACTCGTGCTGGCTGAAACGCAACTGAAGTCTCGCAGAGTCTTATGTGTTTTGCCCTTTTGTTTATTGCTCTCAACTTTTTTACCTGTACCTGGAAATTTTACGGAGGTACTGATTGTTATTAACCATGACCCGTATATACACAAGTTTATTAATACAATATTGTTATCATTTCATTATTATCATTACTATTATTTGCATGTTAATTGTGACACTTGAGAATTATGAGTAAATCTGAGAATCCCGTCGAGAGTGTTTTTCCCGTTTGAAAGGACTAATTTACCACCACTTATTTCGAAATATGTTTTAAAACTCAATCCTTCGTTCTTGGAATATATTTGCAAACTAAACAGTTACGCAAAATAAAATTACATTAAAGATAATGTAAAATTCGTTTTTCCACTTTCAATTTTTCAATTTTGTTTTTTTATAAGTCTCAATAGAAAATTTTAATAACTTTAGTGTAGTTAATTGAGTAAAAATTAACAAATGATAAGAAACACTGGTGTCTATTTGAAACTTTAAAATTATTCATGTAGAAGTTTTTTGTTAATACGGAAATGAAATTGAGTGCTGAGTATTCTATCAACAGGATTAAAATTCATTTAAGCGTAGGTCCGTTTGTTAAAATGTTTAAAAAAAACGGTTGCAACCGGGGTGTTAAGTTTCATTAATTCAGACACAATATGAATTAGAATATATATTATGTATTGTTACAGATCTTTGATGAAATAAATTTACAATGAGTTACTTTTGAAGTGAAACGATTGAGTTAGATTATAAATTTTTAATCATTTTACTCCAAGTTCCTCCACCAACTGTAAGTTGGATTAAAAAATTAGTGTTTGAAAATATACAAGAAATCATGTGATGCTTATGAAGCACAATAATGTCAACTATTTTAACTTTTTTTTTTTTAAGTTTCCAAGTCAACAAATAATTGCAGCTCAAATTGTATTAATTTCAGTTTGAGCACATGTAAAATGTACTAATTAAATGAGCTACTAACAGGCATGTATTTCATTAACATCCATTATCTAATTTTCGTAACAACTTTTTAGTGTCATACTTGTACTGTGGTTTTGATAATCTTTTTTTCGAAGGAATAAAAAACCTTATTGTTTTTGGGGTATCCATATATGTTGAATAATCAAAGCTCATGTTGTATAACTTATCAATTTTTACAAACTGCGTTTAATCAACATTAATACAATTTTTTAACTACTTTAAAGCCTCATTAATGCGTTACGCTATGAAAAGTATTTATGAAAATTGTTCTGGTACTTGACATGCCATCTGAAAAATGGTGCATTGTATATTTCAAAAAATTTGTGGTGGACCTACTTAGATCATGGACAAAATATATGCTAACAAACATTTAAATCATTTGAACACAAAATTTGCAAAATTCAAATGTACATTCAAACATGAGAGTAAACAAAAAATCTAAAATTTATCCTAAAAACATGAAATATTTAAAAATGGGATCCGTGCAAAAATATCTAAATCACAGCTTCCTAATATAGTCATANCTCCTCAGTGGTGGGCGTCGATTAATATTCAAGCCCCGTACTTTTCTTCCCTCCTCGCGCTGCCGGGAGTTTTTCCTCGGCCACTATGTACGCGGTGTACAAAGCCCCGGGAACAAAAAAAAAAAAAAAAAAACTTTTTTTCCCACTGATGTTAATAAATTGCATGCGTGCGAATTTTGAAATTGCAGCAGATGCTGTTTCTCGAAACAGATGAGATAATATTAATATTTATATCTTTACTCTCTAGAGAATGAAGTGATAAAATTACTCAGCATAATTAAAAAAGAACATGCAGCTCTTGTAATAAACTATATTAATGGCATTAAAAACACTCATCGATTTACGTGATGAACATCGAATGAATGCGTAATGCAAGCATTCCTTGAATTTTAATGACATATATGTATGAATTTGAATTAGAGCTGTAGCAGTGACTTACTCTCAGTTCTACGAAAGAAGCCTTCCTGACGCTCTCTCACGTAAAGTATACCTTCCTTCTCAAATTTCTGCGAGGGCTGAGTAGCCAGAGTCATCAACTCTTGTTTATTAAACCTCATCTTGACTGTGATTACAACATTCTTTCCAATTTAAAGTTCTGCATATCTAGCTAAAAAATCACGTTCAAGTCTAAATAGAAAATCATGACATTGTGCACAACTTTAATTTCTACTTTGTGTAATTTGAAATGTTTTTGACGGACATGTATTTAGTAAAAAGTAATTGGTTAGTATTTTCAGCAATATTCATTGGTCTTCTCCGAATTTCAAAAAAATTTTTGTTGTATACAGTACATTGACTTTTTATTACTACTTACGTACATGGATTATGATTGATAGTATGAGTTTTTATATCATTGCTGCCAAAGGTAGTTTCAAATTACAAGGTGTGCACAACTGTGCAACGAAGCATGTAATAAAGGATAATTGAGATATATCTATGTCCCAGTAGGAGTAGGTACATCTCCATAAAACCGTAATCTCGAGACTTTGAATTTAATATCAATACTTGAATGTTCATACTACTTAGATGTTTAAACTTTTTATAAAAAATACTGCGTTTCGATATTTTCGTAAAAATTAAAACACTTAAGACATATTGTAAATTTGAGAAGATAAAAATATTTTATTCGTCATTAAGAAGCACAATGACTGACTATACGTAATTGTGACCATCTCAAAGTTCAAGAAAAATCTGCATACAGTATATACAGTTACAGCATCATTTCAAAACACGTAGTGTGTGGGCTTTTGAATATTGAATGTTCAGTGCAGTCACGCTAAAATCAATCAATCCATCACAAGTATACATTAGGTACGACAGATTTAAAACAAGATTTTCTATAGATTTGTAATTATAGATATCAACAGTCATCGGACCAATTGCACACGTGCCAAGTGTTATTAGGTATGAAATAAAATAAAAAAATTTTCATTTAATTTCCTCAAAGTGTAAGATGTAAAAACACTGAGAACCCATAACGTACTCACACACCTACATAAATGACATTATCCGGCAACTAATTTAAACGCACTGTTGACACAACACACGCCCAAAGTTGATTCAACAAGCCAACTGCCGAGCAAACAACCACTGTCAACCACCTCCGCCAAAAACACACACGCAATAGCATCCTCCGCGTATTTTATTAAAAAAAAAAACAAAAGGATTTTCACAAACCTTCGTTTCCTGGGTTCTGACCCGACTGACTGTACAACAATAAACCTGTTCTCCTTCCTCAGCGCCGACTTCTATAGGAAAATGAAGAGCCCAAGAAGTCGATCAGCTGTAACGGAGGCTGCAGCATCGCGAGCCACAGCACACCCATGACCGTTACATCCTGCAGAGTCCTCTCCCTTTTCCTCTCTCGTTCGTTTGCCTACTTACACACCACCTCCCCAAGTGTAAGTAGGTATCTTTTTTTCTGTGTTCACTTGCGTAGGTGTTTCCCTACACTCTCCAGCACCAGCAGCCTTCGCTTTTCACTTGAGCAAGCTTTCAGCCGGACACCCAAGGTCATCCTCTTCTCTTCAACTTATTGGATGGGAACCCATTGTCGTCGGCTCTTGTCAATCGTTCCCAAGTGCCGAGAGCAGAACACTGATGAAGTACTGAATAACTGAATACCTACAATACTTACTGAAGTATTTTGCCCCCGCATGCGCACCTGGTGTGTGTACTGTGTAGGGCACTGAACGGGGTACGGGGCACATATATATCGGGCTATCTGACTGTTAAGATCTAAGATTACAACAAAATACACAAAAAAAAAACAACTGTATAACTACACTTATATTCCGGTTGCTCCGAAAACGCATCCATACTTAACCCCTACATTTTCACCGTCAGCGTTAAACTGAAGCGTAATGTAAGTAAATTCTATAATAAAGTAAGTGTTAGGTGTGCTTTATCTTTATTTTTACTATTTTTTAGTGAGAAGCCGTACAGAAGACAATATATTTCCGTGAGGAGACTGCCTGTCAACGAAAAGTTTGCGGATAAGATAGCGGCTAGCGGTACATCGATTGGTCGACGACGGCAGGTATGATGTATATACACAACATTCTATTCTTGTCTTGCTTTTTTTTTGCGCCTAGTGTAGAAGAAAAAAAAGTTTTGATAAAGGCAGGTATAGCTATTGTTTTTGTTATTGTTGTGGTTGACACTGTTGACAGCGTTGATGAAGTACACACAAGTATGAATGATGTATATATAGTGCACGATGGTGGCGGTATGATAACATGTGTGACTGTCTTTACCGACTACCAAATTTCTACTGTCGATATGAGGGAAACTATTGTGACAACAGTAGGTATATGTGATCAAAACAGTTTTGGTTATCAACTGATGTTAATAAATTGCATGCGTGCGAATTTTGAAATTGCAGCAGATGCTGTTTCTCGAAACATTCTGCCCTTACTCGAAAGGTTTTTTTTTTTAATATTGAATACTCTAATACGGTCGATGACAAGATTTTTCATACAAGTTTATTTCAAATAACTGGCTTATGTTTCTTTTAGCCTCGAAGAAATCATCATTTTTTGGACACCTTGTGAGTTTTTCGTTAAAAAAAGAGTGTATAACAACTAACAATGGATGCATTCCTGGCTGCTTCTAGAAAATGTTTGGTAAGCGATATCATCTTTTTATCATGAAAAATGTTGGTCAGTACATCAAAGTCGAATAATTTATTTGCCTCCAATAAGGAGTTCTCGCATCCCGCCCATGTACGGTTTTTCACAATATGTCGGTCAAAAAATGGTACCTTCATTTCATGTACATATACCTAGGGTGTAGTAAAAAAACTATTTTAGATTTATTTAAAAAATGGAGCAAGGGATTTCTAGCTTAGTAATGCATGGAAATGAGTTTTGTGTAATGATAAATAATTCATATGGACTAAGCTTTCAACTAATTTAATTTAAAAGGTTCAATCAATTTTAACGATTTATTTTTTTATTTCGTACAAAATTTCCAAGTAATAAAATATTGATAATTACTCTTATATCGTATAAACTTTTGCGGTTGCGCTTAAAATATTAATTGGGGTTATAATCATGAGCTGAAAAGGCTTTTAAGCATTTTTAATAACGCGGTATTATTAATACTCATTACTACTTACTTGCGTGCACTCATTTTGATATTTATTTTGTACGAAAAATTTTAATTAATTTTTGGATTGATAATAAAACCTTTATGCGTACGATTTTACTAAAAAAAATATCACTTATGCTTTTTGTTTGATAAAAAATATTGAAACCACAACTAATTTTTGGTATCAGTATGGATAGGTAATTTTATTAGTGAAATGTATGAAAAATAAGAAACTACATAGAGTAACTTTTTAATATTTTTATCTGTTCTTAAAGTTTTTTTTTTAATCCCAAATTTATTTTTACTTCGCACTCCTATAATTGGATACAAAATTTTATTTAAAAATCCATAGGGTATAGTGTTTTAAGATGTTTTTCAAAAACCTTGAAATTTTTTATAAGTAGCTTTTTTTCAACGGGACAATTCTCTAAAAATCAAATTTCATCTGCTTGATAAATGTATAGAAAAATAAAAAAAAAAAATTAACAAAAAATATGAAGCATCTTGCTTCAAAAGAAATGGCAAAAATTTCAATTAATCTCGTCAAAAATCAATCCGTTTCATCCCCTTTATCCTTATGTCTTAAGGCAAACTTGTCGGAGTACAGTAAAATTCGCGTGATTCTCGGCAACCCAACCTGCGACTTAGACTCCGCCGTTTGTGCCTTGGCCCAAGGTTACCTCGAGTACAGAGAAATCGAGTCGTGCGGACTCGAAAGTGGCGTCATTCCAGTGTTGAACGTTAACAAGCGGGAGTTTCGGGTAAAGACAGAGGTTGTTTATCACCTGAAGCACTGCAACGTGCCCATCGACCTGTTGACTTTCCGGTGAGTGCATATTCATACTGTTTTATACTATTGTTCCTAATTTTTCTTGTTAAACAACAATACAAGGTTGATCTCGGTTTTTTGTATTTTTTTTTTTTTTTTTTTCAAACTCAACTCCGATTTTCAAGAGCTTTTACAATATGTTCTGGCTTTTCAATTAATATTACTGCCAGTTGTATAATTGATTTGTTTATTGGATAAAATGTTGCTCAGCAACGTAAACAAGAGATGATGAAACTCACACGAATGTGTCCTTATTAAAATAATTAATACATAATTAATTCACCTACTCTGACTTTCGTATTCCACCCCAACGGCACGAAATATTTAAAAATCTGAAAACGTGTTTACGAAATGTGAACAAATATTTTTTAGAAATATTTTTCCAATTTTTTATTCATATTTCAATTTAACTTATTGTAAAATATTTTAGAAACATTTTATAAAAATAGTTTGTAGTATGATTAAAATACTTTCTCACAATAATTTAAATGTCTAGAATATATTTCTATTCTTACTTAAAAAATAAAAAATAATTTCGTCAGGTCACATT